>JAECUM010008104.1:0-107867 GCA_016617855.1 Megalonaias nervosa | reverse complement strand
ATTCTCATCACATCTGGATCTGATTCTATTCTGGTAAGTTCATCTTGATTATCAACCAACCGACTTAATTCAGTTTGTCTAACAAAAGGATCTTTTATATCGTCTGAGACAACATTATCAGCTCTCATACGTATGAAATCTAGTTCTTTTGTCTCAGTACTCAAACTATTAGAGTGATGATTGTATCGGCTATTTTTTATATTACGGATAACTTTGATATAAAGATCAGCAATAATCCCATACCTGTACAACATAATACTTGTTCTATAGTCTTTATTTTCCAGTTTTACATCGTCGAGATGTTTCTTACTTTCTTCTGCTATTTCCGTTAACTTTTTAATATTTTCTTCGACATTGTAACCTGTTTTGTTAACATCATGTACTCTTACATTTTTAAAATTATGTTTTTTGTTAAAACCTTCATACTCATAATCATATATTTTACTGTTTATATTTTTAGATCTTTTTCAAATCCTTCTTTATATAGGATATCTCTAAAAGCTTCTGCTCTTTCTTGCATCCTCTCAAACTCTTCCTCATCTTTACTTTTCGTTATATCACCCATCTTTTCTGTAATCGGCTCAACTAGTGTTACTTGTGCTAATCTTTGTTCAAGTGCAAGTGGATTATTTAATAGCCGTCTTAGTTCAGCTTGTCTAGCAGCAGGATCAGCAATATGTTTTACAAGGTCTCTAGCTAACTTAACCTTTTCTTCATCAGATCTTCTAATAATTTTTGCAGCAGCAGCCTCTTGTTGTTCTTTAACAAGCCCGACTAAACCTTTTTCCTGTAGTTGCTTAACTTATTAATCTGATAATGGCCTAGTTCGGGTTGTTTTCCAAATAACGCCTCAGTAACTGGTTTGAGAGCTGTAGTTACTGCTTCTGCGGCAGCTACTTGCCCACGTCGGGCTTGCTGTACTCGCTGTTTAAACTCTGCCTGAGATTGAGCAAGTTTTTTTTAAATCTTCTATATGTTTTCTGTACTTTGCTCGTTTATCCATTTTATCTCAAACTACTGTAGATAATTTTTAATGCAACAGCGAAACATTTTTTTAGGATCATGTGTAAGCTTATCAAACAAGAAAAAGTTATACTTATCTGCCGTTGCCTTGTGATATAGTTCGATAAATTTATCTTTTGTTACGTCGCCACATTGCTCGTTTGCAATATTCCTGACGTCCACGTTGTCCAGTCCTGAAAATAATATAAAACAACCAGTATTTCGCCGAATAAATCTGTCAACGTTATAAAAACCTTGGGCTAAATAAACAGAATTACATTTTTTATTACGCGACAGTGAAAAATAGGATCTTATTTTATTCATCTCCGTATTGTTTAGCGGAATATTATCAAAAACAACTATCTTATGCTCGTCAGAGTCAATTTCACTCACTGGAATAAGTTCTTCTGGTTGCTTGATAATAAAAAAATCTTCACCAGCCTCAAGATCATCACGAAGTTTGTTATTGTATTCGCTAAGCAGTTCGTATTTGTCTTGTTGTGGATTAATGGTATAAATATAAACTCGATCCTAGTTAAAATTATCGCCCAGCAACAAGTTCATATGCAAATTTGTTTTACCTGATCCTGTGCGGCCAACAATAAGATAATGACAATCTGGAAGTTTGTTGTTGTGTACATGTTTCAGATATCTGTCTGTATCAAAATTTAATATCGACATATTATAAAAATTGTTAGACAATAATAAATAATGAGCTATTACACAAAATTTGGAACAAAATTAGGAGATTCGCCTGAGATTATAACTACAAGCGGCAGTATTGATTTATCTGGTTACCTGAAGAAAAAAAATTGGTGATACGATGACAGGAAACCTGTCTATGTCAAATCAGCAAGTGCTTGGTTTAGAAACGGCGTATCCACCACCAAGAGTTGACCTTACACAAGCTGTTAGTTATGCACAACTTAAATCAGTTGACGACAACAGGTTGGACAAGGCCGGAGGAACTTTAAGCGGTAATTTAGATATGTCGGGAAAAAAGGTTGTAGGATTGGAGACTGGATACCCACCAGCAAACTTAAATCAAACCCAAGCGGTAAGTTATTTACAGTTAAAGTATGTGGATAATAACAAGCTTGATAAAACTGGTAGGACAATTACGGGTAATATTAATATGTCAGGTCGACGAGTGT
This sequence comes from Megalonaias nervosa, assembly GCA_016617855.1. Lineage (NCBI taxonomy): Eukaryota > Metazoa > Mollusca > Bivalvia > Unionida > Unionidae > Megalonaias > Megalonaias nervosa. The sequence continues at coordinate 105,711 of JAECUM010008104.1, read as the reverse complement.
TAGGTTTAGAAACTTCATATCCGCCAGCAGATTTAACGCAAGCGGTAAGTTATGCACAGCTAAAATCAGTTGACGACAGTAAACTTAACAAAGCCGGTGATACAATGACAGGAGATCTGTCTATGTCAAATTCAAAAATAACTGGATTACCGACAACCTCGCCAACGTCCGACTCAGATGCTATTAGTTATGGCCAGTTAAAAGAAGAACTTGCCCCATACTTTAAAAAATCTGGTGGACCAATGTCAGGTAATATAAACATGAGAGACAAAAAAATAACTACGACATATGTTCCTGTTAGCCCTAATGATCTAACAAATAAAGCGTATGTTGACAGTCTGTCTAGTGGTATAAAACGAACTAAAAACAATGTTGGATATATTCCAACACTTTTTAAGGCAACTGACAATCGAGTTGGGTTTGAGGTAAGCGCATCAGCATATTATCCTGAAAATTATCCTTATTACGCTTTCTCTGATAGACACGAATGGACGACCAACGGAGAAGTTGAAAATTTTTGGATCAAAATTAAATGTCCTACTGCAGTTACTATTTGGCAATTTCATTTGAGAGGTCGATTAAATCCTGGTGTTGGTCAAATTTATAATTGGCGATTGGAAGGATCAAATGATGATATCGACTGGACAACATTATATAGTACAACAGACACTTACATTTCAACAACACAATATTTTACGATTCCGACAGAAAATACTGTTAACAAGTACTTGTATTTTCGAGTTCATGTTTTTGCTGCTGAACGTCCGTTTCCAGGACTGACAGCATTTCAAATATATACACTCGATGATCAGATATGATCATTGTGATCAAATTTAATCTATTGCTATAAAGTAATGTCAGAACCACCAGTTATAACCGTTGCAAGAGAATTTTATGATAATATTTTAAACCCTAAAATAGATGTACGGGACCAATCACTATCAGCACGTATAATAAATACCAGGAAAAATTTTACAATTACAATGATAAATGTTCCATTGTCAGATGAAGAAAAATTTTTTATTCTTGTTATGTATATGAGAGGACCACAACTGTTGAAAGCTATAGAAAACTTTGATATTATAAAAAGTTACTGTCATCCTGATGATTGTCTAGAAGAATAAAAACAAGTTGAAATTATATTTAATAAAATGCTACTCGAGCTTGACTTTAAAAATATAGATTTGATAATAAAATCAGACTTAATAAAAACACGAGCACATGGTGGAAGAACACTGGAGGAAAGACGAATAAACGAAAATCATAACCGTCTTGACAATCTAGCGGAATCTAAAATAATGGGAGTAAAAAGAAGCAGAGATTTATGTAATAGTTTTTTTAAACGAGGTATATTTAAGTATCTCGGTATGTACTACCACGACAAGGAAACCCTAGTGAAAATTGTTACCATAACACCAGATGCTGAGTCAATTGTTGAAACGTACTCGAACGCAATTCTACCAATGATACGTAAAAAAGACCCAGAATTTGATCCGATTGTTGTTAATAAATCTATAGCGATAATCAATGATTCTGACAATGAAATTAGTTATCTCAGCGATGATGAGCAAAAGAAGTTTTTTGAAAAAGTTCTACAAACACAGTTGGAAAAAAAATGATTCTTATTACGACATAAGTTATGAGTACGACATTCCACTTCCATCACTCCAACGCTCTAGACAATTGTCATTATGAAAATATTACAATGAAGTTGAGGAAATGTTCACAAGACCATCATATGCAAGTTTATTGGTTAAAGTAGCTGATGCTGTTAGTCTTATCCAACTTAACATATACATACTACAAAAATTAATGCTAGCAAATTTCGTAGTCGCATATGCAATTATCAGACAACATCTTGTTCTAAAAAATTTCACGTTAGATCAGTTGAGTTTAGTATTAGGGTATACTGATGAAACAGAAATCAATTACAGTAATTTGGTGAATAAAACAGATTTGTATGAACGTGAAGTATCAAACATTTTTGATTCATATGCTTAGTTAAAGAAAAATGAGGTACTAACAGATAAACGATATGATGATACTTCGTCAGATGGTTATGACAAGTATAGAGATTTTATAGCTGATTCTAATAATAATAAGTTTCGTGAGTTTCTTGATTCGATTGTTGGTGCTAGAGTTTTAAATATTGTATAAAACTGTAAACAAATATTGTATAATGAAAAAACAAATCATCGATTTCAATCATATATCAGAAAATATTTCAAAACAAGATACTGACGCACTAATACAATATTACAGATATTATCATAAAAACCTTTGGTGTGTTAAACAATGTTATAGGTATTACAATAGAATGCTTCGAGTAATATTACACTTGCCACTGCTAATGACCACCTCTGGCATAATATCAAGTGGGGTATCATTAAATATTTTTCTGTTAATTATATCTGGTATCGATGTCTCTCTTTCAACGGCATGTAAGAAGATTGAATCCAGGCTTGAGACCAAAAAAAAAAAAATGCTTGTAAAATAGCTAGCATTACTTATGAAAAATTACTTGATCAGATACGATCTTATTTGCGAGATGTAAAATATGATATGGACGATTTAATACGCGAGTTTCGTATTATTGACAGTATATTAACAGATATTTTACCGATGAGGGTAAGCAGATATGAAAAAGATTATCATAAAATATGGTTATAGTTTGCTTGATAAATAAAACCAGCTTTTTAGGTTCTGTACCAGTATATTTTATTGAGGACGGATAAAAAGACATTTTATATGAAATAGATCTTAAAGATCTGGAAACATCATCTTATCTTGCTACTATAGCTACCGCTGAAAAAATTTGATAACTGACAAAAAAATATTATTGAGTACCATTTACCTCTGAAAATAAAAATAATATTTTTTTTTTCTTGTTAAAATAAAGGACCTAAATTTTCAAGAAAAATTTCACCTACCTTTTGATCCTCCCAGCGAAGCACATCTCTGCAGACTGAACACTTGGGCGGCCTTATATAGCCTGTGCTGATTCTCCAAAAGTTTCTTATTGCACAATATTGCATCATCTTTCCAGAATATTCTTGTTGCACAATATTGTATCATCCTTCCAGAACATTCTTATTACGCAGTTGTAAATAACACAGTTCCAGTCATTCATAAACACCGCAGTCTATTTTTAGACAGAGAACAATGTACATTATCGATCGCAACACTGCAGTCTCTGTCTAGGCTACAGTAAAGGCAGAAAACATGTATAGAATATCTGAAATGGGGGAGGGTGTTTTTCTCTGACAAATATGTTTTACACGGGAAAGGGTCTAAAATCTAGAAAACCTGGTTAATACAAATATGATCGTTTTGGAGTGGAGAGGGTCTTCTCCTGATAAATGTATTTTCTAACCTGTTTTGAGTTAAGCTACAGGTTTGTTACAAATATGTTCTGATGGGAGAGGGGACGGGAAGTGGGAAGGGCATTATATCTAGAAGTCCTATTTTCCTTTACTACTGCATTCTGTTCACAGGTTTACCGACTGCTTGTCTTTCTGTCCAATTACTTTTATGTAACAGAGCGCCATTTTCGAATATAACTGTTTTTTATTGGTGAGTCGAGAGACAGAGGGCGCTACATACCCCAAAGGAAAGGTTATTGCAGAGGGCGTTTTGCTAAATACCACGTTGTCATTGTAGTAGCAACTGCACCCAAGACTCCCCGTGATCAACACTTTGGCTCTTGTTATGCAAGTGAAAGTGCTGTCAATCCTAAACCGACACGTGCTAACCCCAAAATGGCGCAGCTACTCTCGCACCAGTGGTTTTTATTCCTTGTCGATATCATGCAGTTTTATGCAGTCTGCACCAATATTCCGTCCTCGATGTATGGGTTAGCAGGCTGAGTCGATGATGCGTGTTCCTTATCTGTGTCATGGCTTTATTGTTTGCTTTTAAGCCGAGTATAGCGCGAGTTCTAACTGTGAAATCCCAAGATGAATAGAATGGCTGCACGTTGAAGTTGAGACCTTCTTCTCACCGGATTTAGTTTCAGCGGCAAACAGACTCAGGTTAATTGTAATGTTTTCGTTTGAGACGTAGCATGAATGGCAGACTGAATACTACTATCATTATGTGCCCGTAGGACTCCATTTACACAAACTGAAAGCATTGCCAACGTTCCACCACCATGATTTACATGGATAGTAATGAAGTAAAATCTGGCGTGCGGGACCGTGATAGCTTCGTTTTTGTTGCTGAGGATAAACTCACAAACGTTTATAAAGTTTTGCGTTGCATCCCTGTAATAGCATCCATAAATATTTATGGCGATAATCCAGCCATTTGACGTGGTACTGAGGCGAGCTAGACAATACTGAGCTGATAGTTTGGGTGAGTGAACGTGATCCTTACTCACACGGTCGCCGAATGGTTGTCCGCAGTCATTCCAGAAATGGAAGCTGCACTACTTTTGCGAGTATTTAGGATGTAATACCCAAAGGAAACGGTAACGGCTACCGACCGGCTGGTTCTAGTCGGAATCACAACAAATATAGTGTTACCATGCGCAATCGAAACGTTCTTTCATCCTGGCATGCACTAAGTCTATCATGAAAGTATTATAACAGTACAAGAGCCAGTGCTGATCATCTGTTCTAGGGCCACTGATCTAACTTGAGGGTTGGTCAATACAATATTCATCAACAGTCGACCAAGGACAGAGCAATTTATCGCGCACTAGTGCAAAACTGATGGTATTTAAACAAGTACTACCATTCAGTACCAACGCAAAATATATTGCCATTAACTGCATTAATGCAGAGTGAGCGCAGATCCATGAACTGTTGTTAAACATCGACGTGTGTGTTTCGTTCCAGACCAGATTTATTAATATAGTTTATAAGTAGGTACGATCTATCGTCGAGATGAAAAGATATTGGTTCTCCTGTATGGCAGGGGGAGAGATGAAGTTTTTGGAAAAAAATCTTGTCGACTTTACCGTTTATGGCATCAATGTTTACGATCATCTGTTGCCAGCAAGTTCTCGGATGCCAGAGATGGTGCGCAGCTTTAATCGACTTCATGTTTACCACCAAGTGAAAAAGATTTTAACACAAATGTGGTGCTACTTTCTAAGCTACACTAGAAGAGTGCTTGAAATAAGCATTGAAATAGTTGCTTATGAACGTTTCAGGAATGAGTTTAATGTGGATACAAACTCGTGCTGGCGGTAGAAACACAGCGAATACCAAGCCTGGGTATAATGTGTAACTATGCAGTCAACATCGGTTACAAGACAACTGGTGGTGGTGTAATGGACGCAAACGCGTATAGGTTTGATTTTCAAGACAACACAAATTTGACTACTTCATACATGACATACAGGACAGCGGTGATATAACTGGGTTTATGTACCTACTTTATGTTGGACCAGTTACAAGGCTTTACCGGGGCAGGGCTAAATTGTCTTAATGATAGCGTTCTAATGTACACTGAGGTAATCATGGGTGCACAAGACCTAATGTCTGCTTCACAAACGGATCAGGAAAGGTCTTTAATGTTCAAAATAGTTTCTGTAGACAAAGCAGAAAACAACCTCAAGTTGTTAAATACGTACCAGGAATTGCTTGGATAATCAAAAATTAAGATAGATTATGCCCTTGGGGTCGACTTTTACATGATTCCAACTGACATGGTGCTAAAGTTGGCACCTATGAGGGGCATAACAACACACGCCTTGCAAACTAAAACATTATGACAGGCACCAATATCGATATTAGTTCGATAAGTATGTTAGCCCAAATGCAAATCACATGACAACAGCCGTAGTCAATGAATCATGAAAAATTAGGTTTCGACCGGCAGGTACAAGACGTCTCGGCATCAGCACCATGCAAAACGCGCAGACGTCGGCTAAGCTGAAGACTACGATGCCGACAAGTAAGCAATAGTCATGAGTAGAACTGCTTTGGGTATTTGCTGTCAAACGGTTTCTGCACTCTTTAATGACTAGCGTTCACACCCCTGTCTGCGATTGTTGATGTGAATGCAAAGAACGGCAAAGAATACGACCGCAATCATAATGGCAAGAGCTACCATATTACCGATCAGAGAGCCAGTGGTAGTTTCGGATATGAGGAGTGAAATATCAGACAAAACTGCCAAAGCCAAAGCGTTTTCAGCATCCTACCAGCCTCTACAGATGTTGGTTTTTTTTATCCATTTGTATGTACTGTTTAAATCAGGGTTAGGTGTCTGGGCGACGAGATGTGGCGTTTTACCGACTCCGCCTGCAATAGCCAGCAAAAATTTACTTATGGCAAGCCCTTGTACTGTGACAAATGAAGCAATAGTGATACCCCGTTCATGGAAGAGTGTTCGCAGCCGCTATGCCATTGTTGCATCCTCGTGGAGGATTATTTGATGATCTCCATAATCCAGGAAATTAGGTAGTGAAATGATTCTCGGTTAGTGTTCTTCTTTTAACAGTCGACTGTTATCTCGCATTTCCTGGCGCGACGTAACGACTTCTGCTTTAGACAGCTTTCTTTTTTGTGTGCGATGAATAGATTACCAAGCTATGTAAGTTTATTTACAAACTCTCCACGAGTTCCTTGAAATGCGTTGAGATTTCTCGGGCTCATGTGTCGTCACGTCTTTGAGCGCTGTGTCATTCGATCCCGACGCAGGGAGGAGCTCCGTATCTATTAGAATGCATATGTCGATCATGCTTTTTTTTTTAGCTGGGGCGAGCTTTTTTACATTTCTTTGTATTTTCGCGTTTCAGCCGAAAGATTATCCTCTTTTAACCCTATTGCTTGGAGAAACTGGAAGCTATTGCTCCTAATTGTGTATGGATGGGACAAAAATGTACTCAGGTTTGTTTCGCGTATTAGCGAGACACAGTTTCGCCTGCATTATACTGCGAAGGAGCCAAACTTGTTTGCTTTAAACGAAAGCCTTCTGGTTCATTCTTCAGTAAACCCATTGTTTTGAGATACTCATCAAATTGGCATAGGCATTTGTTTTATTTCCATAGTTGTGAATCTTTCTTCCTGCTTCCAAGCTACTGGGACATCGCTGCTGCCGGCCCAAGAAGGTGATTTCATCTGTAGCTCTTCTACCTCATTGGCATAGGAGGTAAATGTGATTTCATCTTTCTAGAGCAGGATACCTACACAACAACCAGTGTATATGATTTCAAAGTCATTTGCCATATTTCGACAAAGAGTGGCGAGGCATATACAATTTAAGGAAAGACAAGTGAACTCAGATAGCATCACGCTTTAGCCTTTCTCAGTACGGTAACAAACTCAATCGATACGTGTCCATCCGCCGAGTGCATTTCGTAAAGGGAATACGAGGCAACGTGGCTGTGACTAATAACAAGAGTACCACAAACCAAAACCAGCAGCTGGCTGTCAGATTTCCAATACTCACAAGCAACAAAGTTAATGCAACCGATACCGACGATCGAGGACGTCTCAGACCAATTATATGCCCAGGGCAGGCGCGATACCAGCAGTTAGAATAGGTCTTGCAACAATGGCGAAGGAGTTTATTAAGGACATGGAGCCGTCCGAGTTCAGCTTTAGTGCCTTCTACGAAAAGAGATTTGCCCATGTCGTCCATACGAGGACTACGAAGAATCACAAAGTCAACGGATAAGGAAGACACATAGAAAACGGCAGCGAAGGCATAAAGTTGCGAACTGAAAAGACGGCTCAAGCGACAGGTGTGTTGAACATTTACTAACTGATGATCATAGACGCACAGCTCAACGTACAACGTACAAAATGGCTATTTCCTCTCACTCATCTACTAGCCTGCCGCAACGGCAGCAGTCTATCTTGGATAACTTACAGCTACACTGCTCCATGATCGTCGGTTGACATGACTGGGGTAAGAGCGTGTTTGCCTGCAAACTGCTGAAAACGACATTTTAGGGAAACTTTTATTTCATCATCAGCCCTACTATACATCTTGCGAAACTATTTCAGTGTCAAACATGACGAGGCTGAGTTTCTTATAAACTTTGAGGGCGATCCTGCTTAGATGATAACATCAAACTACAACACCGTTGCCCGTGACTTACGCGAGTAAACCTCGAGGATAACACTCTTTTACTGCAAAGACGAAAACTCATTGGGGGCATGCTTAGAGAATGCAGTATCATTGAAGCGGACTGTTGGGCTGGGGCCTAAGTTTCTCAGAAATGAGAGTTTGGGTAAACTACTGTTGCACACAAACCCACCACTTTCCTAGAGGTTTATTTACGGCCTCCTGAGCTGCGGAAAAATGTGGTAGTTTGATATTCTATACGGCACCAGTCACGCTTTAACTCGTGGTACCTTAACTTATATTCTATACAAGCTACTTAGAGCAGTGTCCTTAAGAACTATTTGCTGAAACAGCTATATCCAGGACTTGATAAGAACCGCGACAGTTGGTGTAAGTATTGATGTTGACGAGTGGCTACATAGGTTGGCAGCTCAATGGCAGTCGGCAGATCAAGAGCGAGCGACAATCGCAAAAATGATCACTCGCGTAGCGGCTTCCACACCTGACAAATCAATGCTAGCTCACCAGCATGACCGCTTGTCTCAGCGAAATACTACATGCGCCGATCTCTTACGTTTTCGGGCTTTATGGCTTTGAGCGATTACGAGGTACCAGAGACGTATGCCATATACGAAGCATGATGGCCAGGATGGGAGACATCTTAGTTTGGGCTGTACACAGCAGATGCAATCCTCTTTCTGCCCATAGATAACCCTGGACGGCTTGCGAGTTATTTAAAACATGATCGAGTCAAACAGACCACTTTGTAGATCAGCAGCATCACCTTTACTTTAGATAAGGGGCTGTATTAGCACCCATTTTAGCAAGCATGATCACATACGGACATGACGAAATTTAAAAGAAACAACGACTATAAATTATAAGCACAACTCACGATGGATCCATTAACACTATCAATAAGGCCGCGTCAGCAGATCTGACAAAGGCTGTAGAACAATAGCCCGATAAATCAGACCGTCACCCGTGATGATATTGATTTTCGGCTTAGGGGCTGATATCACCTATTCATTAAAACCTGCAAAAATCCGCAGAAAATTTCGCCTGCAGACATAGGTGTACATTTTACACACCGGTATTTCTCGCGACTGTGAAGCTATCATCGGTTGCAGGGTTCTTCCTGTGACATGTACATTATATTTCCGGAGCAAATCCTATATTTGGTGACTTGTAAATCCACGTGGAATAGCACAACCATCTGTCTTGTGGCCATTTTGAATTTCGCACTAGATATGGCCATTACCAATTACCGGTAAGTGTATAATGTGTACGCAGGTTTGTTCCGGAAAGATTTGCATGCAGCAAAATTGCACATTTAAACGAACAGGTGGCATCTGACTCACATTTCCTCCATCAGTATCAACACATATTTGGGGGGTTGATTTATCGTACTAGCAGAACAAGTGCAGGCAGAACCGAAGACGGAAAATTTGGTATTCGTTTCAACCAATAGATCTTAGAGGTGTGAAGCTTAATCTACATTACAATCAAAACTAAAGAAAAAAAAACAGTCTCAGATTTTAAGCCTATGGTTTCTTTTTATGTTCAATGACTTTAAAACTGGAATAAAAGACAAGATTGGAAAATATGCTGTAGTATGATGATCGGAGTGTTATTTTTCATCTACTGTATTACAGTAGTGCCTTAATGACAATGCATATAAATGGCGAGGTTGTGAGCCATTTGACTATTAAGAATTTGAACGTTATCGTTATCTTGTGAACGGGAGTTTGAATTAACAAGTCCGAACTTGTTCTCTTGTAAACTAATTCAACATTGCATAGGTTCAGTCAACATTACCCCCACCTTTTTTATTTACAAAATGCATCCAGACTAACTTTGAAAAGAAGCATTCAATCAGATTCCAACTTTTTGTTTGATTATTAGCGAGGAAATAGTTTAATACGAATGTTTCGTTCTTCGTTTGAGCACCACCACCACCACCACCACCGCCCCGATTGCACATCCAATAGTACACAGGCAATAGTGATAATAGTCCGGTACGTTGTTTCAGGTATCTCATGTTTAGAGTTTTAGTATTGACCTACTTCTGTGTGCAAAATGGCGTCGTAAGACGGTCTTCCTGTTTGTGACAAATGGAATTCTCAATCACTGTGGCGTTTTTAGCGATTCTCTTGGTCACACAATTCTTCATTACCTTTCACTGTTGTAAGTGTAACGTCAAGCGCAGGTGCATCTGTTGGCATCTTCTTTAAGAACCTGATTCTTTAGACTGATAATCCTACAGTATTACTTCTATGTCCGCCATATTGATTCCCTAGCCACACAAACCGGCACCTAATATTAAGTGTAGTGGTGGACGGTTTTTCAAATTGTACAAGACACGAAGCGACAGATAAACTTTGCGTAAAAGTGGTCATTCAAAGTTAGTAAGGTGCTTAAATGGTACATGAGAGGAAGATGTAAATTAGAAGTGACTTAATAGTATCGCAAGTTCTAGCCTTACATTGTTAGACGTCTACCTGATATTTATATTGTTTGGATAGACGTCTTACTGTCTAAATGAACGGTGTCGTTTTTAGAGTGTTCTCTCTTGGACTGACGGGGGAACGATAGTTCTCAAAAATAAGACGTTGACCCTGGTCATTGTTTTTGGGTCGCCGTCTTATTACCGTAATAACGATGTTTGGTAGCATGCTTTGTTTTGTTCAAGATTTTTTGTCTTCCTTTTAGCCGATTTCTGGACTTTGGGTACAAACCCGTTATGAGACAACTTGTCTCAAGAAATCGTTTTTTTTTATTGTTGGCAGAAGGAATAGTCTCTCAAGACCAGTTTTATTGTATTATTTTTAACATCTGTTTAAATGTTACAGTTTTGAGGACAGACAATGTGTTCAGCTCTCCACACAGTTTAAAAACAAATTCAAAATGTGTTAATTTAAATGCTATTCAGTATACTGTAGGGTGAAATGATTCATTGATATATCGATGCATCAGTACTTTTGCTGTAACGATTCACATATTGATACAAGAATGGAGAATCAATACAAAACAATACTTGCTGTAAGTTGTTTTAGTCTTCAGCAGTCATGAATAATTATTATCAGTTAGCCTGGTTATTCTTTAAATGTATAAAACATGTGAAACAGCATTTGTAGTCCTAGGCACTCATTTTTATTAGTAAAAATGAAAAAGACTATTGAGAATACTCGCTGACCATCTGCAAATTAAAACAAAGTGAAATGATTCATAATTTGCCCCCACCCCCTGTTCCATGCTAATTATCTTAACCCAGCAACATGTTCAGGATATAGGATACATTCCAAAAGTGTTCCACATGCATAATGAAGTATTTTACTAATCATTTAATAACCACTTTTATGTGACATTTCTAAATTCTATGTTGAATTTTAACTTGTCTGCAGTGGTCAGTTTGAAAGTTACACTAATGGTGTGTCAAATGGTGAAGTATGTTACATTGAAATCTCATTGGTGGTTATTGCTTGTTCCAGTCCAGGTTAAATAATCAGTGTTTCCCTTTACCCTCATTTGCGCTTCAGAGACCCCCATAATTTTAATTTAATTTGACCCCTAGTTTTGATGGCAAAGTTTGTTTTTTACTCAGTCTGACCCTTATTTTTGACACCAAGGAGATTTTTGACTCTCAGTCTCGCACTTCTAGAAGATACACTGAATAATAACTACCAATCAGGAATTAGTGTAGCTTATTCCCTGCATGACATACAGGAAGTACTAGCAAAGCAAAAGAGAAACATCACGCTAAAGTCATTGATATGCGAAGTACTTAGTAGAGATGGTGTCAGTTTGTGCGATTGCATGAATCGTGCAAAATTTTTATGAATTTGCACACTTGGAGAACAGTGATGCACTAGAACTCCCACATATGAAAATGTGCTCAGCAAAGTATACACTCTTTATTTAACTGTTGTTGTCGGGAGATCAGTTTTTTGGGTAGGCAACTGTTTACACATCTGGGTTCTTCAAGCATGACATGAATGGTTGTTAAACTAAATTCAGTTGGCACATTGTGCCTGGAATAAGCATTATGGTATAGTTTGAACCTTCCATGAACGAAATTTTACAAATTCTTTTTTAAAATACGGGGTACACAGGAAAAACAAAATGTCTGATTCCTGGCGTGGTTCCTGACGTTTTTGATAGGCGAATAATGGCAGGTGATAGTGATGATGACAATAATTTTTTAAAGCTATGAAGTATATTGGATTATTGGAGCTTGGAAATTGTTAATGGAGATACCAGTGAGTGATTTGGAGCCAGAAAATGATGTTAAATACAAATCAGCTGTACATGTTGGATGAACAAAAATAGATGGCATGATGGTCAGTCTCCCTTTCAGTGATATTTCGAAATTAAATGTAGAAAGGGCAGAATACCGAGCCTAATTAAAATACAGACAATTTAAATTTATATGCATTTTCATGTTTTTTTTATCACTCAATTTAGCCCTGTGGATCGTATGCTACAAAACCATATATCTGTATCAGGGTTAAGATAAACTGAATAATAAGGATGAAAAGATTGAAATTAAGAAGTGAAGATGTTTATTTGAATACCTCTGTCTGCACAAGCAGACTATGGCATTGATGGACTAAAATCCCTAATACAACACTATGGAATAAATAAGAAATCTGGCATGAGAGTCAGTAAACTACTGATTCAAGTAAGTAAGTTTGTCACTTTGTGTTAGTGAAAAATCCTAATTTTGGAGCAGACGTATCCACAAGATAGTATTTGTGAGCTCTGGAAAAATGCAAATAACAGCCACAAAGATCATTCCCCCAATATCTTGAAGCTGACGAAGCTACCTATGCATATGCCCCTTCAGAAGGAAGCACAGAACAGTATATTAACACTTATACAACTAGAGGTGGTTTCTTTTAAAGACTTTGATTTCTGTAGGGCTCGAAAAAGGAAGAGAGATATTGAAGTGTTAGGTGAAAATTTAACTACAACCATTTCGTCCTGCCTCTCATTATTTTTTACTCTCCCCTTCTTGCAGTGACAAAGGGTGAAGTCCTCCTTATGATAAAATCCTGGCAGCATCTCTCCTTAAATTGTATATGGTGAACAAATTTGGAATTTCTCCTTTTATGCAGAGATATTTAACCAGTGAATGAAGGTGCTGATGGAATAAATAAAATTAGCACAGAATCAGCAAGGGGCAGATTTCAAACCGCTCAAGCTTATCACCTTGTGTAAAATTAAAAATATATATTTATATAGAATAGGACTGAGTGTTGTCAATAGTTGTCTTTCTTCACTAACAAATACAAGTACCTCTCACTGCAGCAGTCTTTTGTTTCTGCACAAAGTGCAATGTGATCGATGTTTATGATATTCATCCTCATTGCCATGCCTGGATTTGTTCCAGATGAGATTTTTTTGTACAGGGAAATTGCTTTATTTCTTGTTTTGAAGATAACATCATAATGTCTTCAAGTTTAACTGAGACATGAAATTGGTAATAAGTTGTTTTCAAGGCATTCATGCTGTGCTGTACAAAATAAAGGGCCTGGTGGCTAAAGTGAGTTAAATGGAGCCATCATTAAATAGCCTAAAACACTGAATAAAACTCACTGACAACCAGCAAGTAGTCTGTTTGCAAGTATTTTTGTTTTCTTGTCATTGATGAGAATTGTATATAAATATACGATAACTATATCTCTATCTGTAATCTTCATACTGGAAATACAACTAGTATTTATCATACATAAAGGTACTTCATCTACCTTCCAAAGATGGAAAGACCATCAAGTTCATATGTGTGTCAATATGTATCATATCACAGGCTGTATATTGTGAATCGTATTGATACACGGGACAGGTGTATCATTTCACCCCTAGTATACTACATGTAATTGTATCGGTTTGCTGCTGGTTTGATTTATCTAACATACTTATTTTTCTTCTTGCTGCATTTCAAATTGATTTTCACTTTGTGCAACTTGTGCATCAAGTTCCCAATATTAGAACAAGTATATGCCACTATATATTTTTTTTTTGTATTACTATGTTGTCAATGTATCTCTTGCATAACCTGGAATCTACATGGACTCTGTTTATCTATCATTTCCAGCAATCACTGATTACAAATTAATATCTCCCCATTTCATTCATATGATATCTAAGAAAAAGCATAAACACACATTTGTTTTTTTTAAATATGTAAATAAATTAAAATATTTTTTTCATATTTTGAAATATTTTGCCACAACTTGTAGCAGTGTTGGCCTTGTTTGTTGTTTTGAATGATTGTATCATATTACCATATATTAAATAACTATAATCAGTTTTAAACTTCCCCATCCAAGAATTCTGAACTTCTCCATTCAAGAAAGTAGTTGTCAAAGACAATCAACACTGGTCAAAAAATGCAATTTGGCAACAAAAAAGTATTTAAAAAATGCATGTTTCTGGTAAAACTTTTAGGGTTGAGCAAATCTCTTTGCCTTGCATCCTGGACTGTTAATTTTATAAGTCAGGCAAGTAAAATTTTATAAGTTGCTTTGACTCAGTATCATCCTCTGTCCTTCATCATCTTGAGCACAAATATATTTGACAGAACTAATTAAAACTGGTTGTCAGCTGTCGTTAGTGCCAACACTTTGTTTTGCAAAATGTATCTTCTGGCATAATATACATACTACAGTATCAAATTTTATTCCCTAGTTGACATCCATTTGTCTGGAAATACTCTTTTGATGTGACAAGCTTAGGGATTACATACCAACAAAATCAGAACGTTGTCAGTTTGTCAGAAATAACTGCATTTGTATTTTTGTAGTATTATGAATGATTGTGGTTTAACTTCACTATTCCATCTTCCCACATAAGCCATGGAACATTCAGTTTTATTTAGTTTTTCATGGTGTAGGGGCACTTGATTTGAAGAAAAATCATTGTATTATTTCAATTATTGACAAATAAATTGGGGATTATTTTCTTGAATATATGTAATGTTGACAAAGATTTGTTAGGAAGAAAAATGGCTGTACAAGGTTGCATTGTTGATATTTTCATACATAATTCTGATGTCTGTGACAACAAGGATACTTTCATCGTTGGTTGGGTGGGTCTACATTGAATGAGATCCTGTATTGAATCATTTAGTCTGCCATCTTAGAGGATTTCAGATTATCTGGTGTTTTGGAGACCAATCATTTATTTCGTGGTGGGAGATGTATTTCCTGGCTGGAAAGTGTGTGTGTGTGTGTGTGTGATTTAGATTTTTAACGTAGCTTTAACAATTTTTCAGTCATATCGCCATGATGTCTGCAGTGTGACAGTTTATAGTGATGTCTAGCACTGGGGCATCATGCTGCAGGCATGTGCCATTATGTCCCACCCAGTCACATTATCCTGACACCAGGCTGACCAGTCCTAACACTAACCTCTTAATGCTGAGCGCCAAGCGAGGCAGCTGCTAGTACCATTTTTTTAGAGTCTTTGGTATGACCCGGCCGGGGTTCGAACCCATGACCTCCCGCATCCGAGGCGGAAGCTCTAACCACTAGACCACTGGAGCAGTTCCTGGCTGGAAAGAAAAATTCCAGTCCCTCAGACCT
Organism: Megalonaias nervosa; assembly: GCA_016617855.1. Taxonomy (NCBI): domain Eukaryota; kingdom Metazoa; phylum Mollusca; class Bivalvia; order Unionida; family Unionidae; genus Megalonaias; species Megalonaias nervosa. Next base: position 90,103 of record JAECUM010008104.1, on the reverse strand, counting down.
TAATGCATTCTACAATATCTTACAATTTTAAAAAAAAAATCGTTTGCATATACTACTCCTTACACTAAGGACTTCATCAGCAGACTGATTTAATCTCTACTGTTAACATCACTCGATGGAATGGTGAGTGATGTTTACAGATTGTCCTGTGTGTGTGTGTGTGTGTGTGTGTGTGTGTGTGTATACATATATAAATTGCCAACAGAGAGGTTCATAAACATTGACCACACTATGAGAGAGGATGTTAGTTACCGAGAGATCTCTGAAAAATGAAGACATGGTGACATTCTTGCTAGACATCCAGAAAATTGTTTGGGGGTTTGTTAGCAGTGCTTTTTAATGGCTGAATATTCATTTTATAATCAGTAATGAGAATAATTGTCATTAACCAGCTCCTTCTAATGCAAGTGTTTGCTTTTTGGTATAAATTGTCTTTATTTTCAAGAAAACCAATCTTGGAAAGATCATGAAAAACTTAACTCTAAGTAGGTTTCAGCACATCACATACATGAGTGCCTTTTTGTGTACCTGCAAAGCATTGTTTATTATGCCACTGTTTTGCACAACAAAACAAGGTTAATTTTGTTCAAAAAGGAGAGACATTTGTTTCGTGAAAAAACTGTCAACGTTGAAACTCTGTTTTTTATAATTGTTTTATTAGTGAAATATTGATGTCATGATTTCATTATGGTAATAGTAACCAAGTCTATTCCAGTTTTGGAATTTTAAGTTCACTACAAACTTTGTTCCTTGCTTTAACACCATAATGAATATATGTATTAAAGCTTTCAATTCACCTGGTATGCCTATTTTCTTGGTTGCCTTGCTGTGTTTGATCAGATCGTGAATGACTAGGATAACTTAAAGTAGTTTAATTGTTACTTGTGCAGTAATGACTGCTAGCTCTTAAGCAGGTAAGATTCGCATACCATTAAAAATTATAAAATCCATTCACTTTATTTGATAAAAAAAAATATATTGACATAATAATACAAAGCAGATCTGCTTTTAATTGAGTGTGACAATTTAACATATACGTCCAAAATTCACAATTTGGGGACAAAATGCAGCAGTTAATTAGGTTCTCTCAGAAATGGTAGATTGACATTTTTCACTTTTCAGTACAAAAGAGCATATTACACTTGTGATAATTACTTACTTCTGAATTAAAATATACAACTAAATCACAAATTTTACTTGACAAAACTTATTTCATTGCTATTTATTTCTTAAAGTATTTTCATCGCTAGGCATTAGTGACATTTTCACTGGTCAAATTTTTATCAAAGATTGATATTTACAGTGCACTGAGAATTTTTTTGTGTAAAGAAAATGTAAAATATAAGAAAATGTAGGACTTATTATAAGTTGAGAATTTCATATGTTGGATAAAATTTCTGGACACTAACCACTGTTTTCAATATTTAAACAAGCAGTGTATCTTTTCATTTACCAATATTTATTGTGGATTTTCTTTGCTTTCAACAAACAAGGGGTTTATTGTAATAGCTTTTTCTAGACAAAAAATGAGATCCACTCCTGCCCCAGCATGATAAGGGGGTTCGCAAGTTGTCAGGGTGTGAACTCTCAAGAGAGCAGCATGATGTCTCTGTGTGTGTGTGTGAATATGTGTATATATATTTAAATTCCTACTTGCATTTCAATCCTTTCTTTTAGACTCCAGTGATCGGTTGAAGATCATACCAAAGAATCCAGTTCTGGTTGTGGAAGAAGGGCAGCGAGTGGAAGTCAACTGTTCTGTCACAGGAGTTCCCTTCATAAATAATCCTTGGAATACTGGGATGCTGCGATGGGAATTTCCCCACTATGATCCTTCCTTACATGTTATTTCTGTCCCCACATCGAATGTATGGCACACAGTTTTACTTCTTATTGACAAAGTGAATCGCTCCGATGCGGGCGAATACAGATGTGTCTTCAACTCTAAGCAGATTCATCAAGTAAAGAGCCTGCGTATACATGTCACCAGCAAGGGTGAGTCTTGAGAGTACTGGGTGGTTTTTATCTGTATCACTATAACAGGGTTGGACATTTACCATTGCATCTGTGGCATGAAATTATGGTACACAACTAAGATTTCAAATGCGTTTTATGTTTTTGCAAGATTGCTGAAAACAAAATGGGTGATTTTACACATTAATCAAAACCTTATGTGGTACCATGAATTTAAAATGAATTATCAATCCAGACTCGTGTCACAACTTGCTTTGGTTTGCTGCCTGTGTCTTGTACTGTTAGTGCTCAGTTTTGTTTTACAGTCTCATTATTGTCTTCATGCCATAAGCAATCAGTAGCATAGCAAAAAATTTCTACATAAAGAATCCTACAAACCCAGGTTTCTTGCACACTGCTATTTGCATTTGGCAGTTAGGCAGATTTGGGTTTGTATTTAAGATTCAGCCAGTTATCATTCTGTTACAGAAATGATCATCCTATGGCCATATTAGGCTTCTTTTCTTGATGTCTACACTGACTTTAAATGAACTTAAAATGTGATATTTTCTTTCCTTCCAGTTTCTGAGATGCAGTGTGCAGTCACACAGTTCCAATGTGTTGGAAGTGGCCTGTGTATTTTTGAACGCTACAAGTGTGACACTGTGAATGACTGCCCTGATGGCTCAGATGAACTGGAATGTCCTCCACGTAAGTTTTAACTTGTATGTTTCATATAATTGAATTGGAGAACACGTTACAGCCACCATTAGTATTTATCAGTGGCTTAGATTGGTCATATCATTATAATTCAAAGACCGCTCCGGTGGCCTAATGGTTAGAGTGTCCGTCTCGGATGCAGGAGGTCATGGCTTCAAGCCCCAGTGAGTCATAAACAAAAACTTTTAAAAATGGTACTAACAGCTGCCTCACTAGGCGCTCAGCATTAAGAGATTAGTGTTAGGACTGGTCGACCTGGTGTCAGGATAATGTGACTGGGTGGGACATCATGCTAAATGTCTGCCGCATGATGCCCCAGTGCTTGACATCACTAGAAACTGCCACACTGCAGACATTGTAGCAATATGACTGTAACATTTTTAAAGCTACGTTAAAAATCCAAATCACACACACACACACACACACACTATAATTCAAGAAAATATTTTAAAAGGGCTACGAATAGGAACTGTTTAGAACATTTGGTAAAAGTTTGTTTAGATTTTGTTACTTGGCAAGGTTAATTATTGATAATTTCATGCAAACAAATGTTAAAGGAATTGTGCTTTATAAAAAAATATTCTCAAGATAATTTGACCAAATTTGACAATGCATCATAGGATGAACAACTTTTACGTTTGTACAAATGAAGTTGTATCAGATATGGCTGTCATTGCAAAAGAGAGAGAGAGAGAGAGAGAACTTGGAACAACTTCTGCTAAAAAAAAAAAATCACTCAGCAGAATTTGACTAAATTTGATAGAAGTCATCCTGGAATGAAGGGCCTTCATTTTTGTACAAATGATGTTGATTCACCATAAAATACGATGGTCATTCAAAAGACTTTCCAAAATGTGCACAGCAGAATGTAGCTAGATTTGACAAAAATTAAGATGTTGGCAAGGGTGTTCAGAGTTATCAAAATTATGCCAGTACACCATTAAATTTGTCTATGATTACTAAAAATATAAAACCTTAACATGGCTTCGTTTCAAAATTTGCTGAAAATATTTGATCAAAAGCATTTCAGGTGAACGCTTTAAAGCAGGGGTCTCAAACCTGCAGGCCGCATGTGGCCTGCCAAGCCATATCCTGTGGCCCGCAAAATGATTGGCATCACAAGGTGTCATGGGAGAAAACTAAGGTGGTGCGGCCCTTGGACCATAGAAAATGCCCTCATGAGGCCCATAAGGGTGGTTTGAGTTTGAGACCCCTGCTTTAAAGTATGTACAAATGATGCCAGTCCACAATCAAAATATGACAAGGTTATTAACAACTGAAAAAAATAACATATATCAGAATCAATTAACAGAATGTCACCTTTGATGATACCTTGTCATAAAGGCTTTTCAGCACTGGGCCAGTGATGCAGAAATATAGAGAAACATTGAAACAATTGATTACATCACATGTGCAGTTGACAGCATTGGAAAAAATGGGTACAGAGAGCATTGTACTGGCCCATGTTTCTTTGCTGACTGCCCTTGTATTTGGCTTTTGCATGTCGGCTAATGTCAGTCAGATGAGTTGCCTCTTGTTTTTACTGTATGATGCATTTTTATCACTTTACATTTTTTTGCACATTTGAGAGTGGTGTAGTTCATTGTGGGTTCATAGCACAGACTGAAAAGCAACTCCAGCTTAGAGATGCATGCATGGCATCAATCCAGTATTTAATCAATGAGGAACACATGTTGCCTTCCTAATACTGTTATCTCTAAAATTCTGGAAATAGAAGTGCAGAACCAGGTGTTCCCCAGCACTGAAAATATTTAGAAAACTGAGAAGTTGTGTTGAAAACTGAGAGTGCAGAACCAGAACTAGATAGTTTGGAAGCAGGGACTCTCACTACAGAGTTGTGCAATAAATTTTCTTAAAGTTGGATGGATCTCAGTGTTCGATACAGAATGCATTTTTGTGCCATTGATGTAATAAAATAAGTAACTGGCCTCTTAGATGCTGTAGTGGCACTACTTAACTTTATCAGTACAGTTACCAAAAGGTTAAAGCAGCTACGTGTACATCAGTGAAACACTTATTGAAATACTATGCGACTGAAGTATGGCAGTATGGCATAAGCAAGTTGCCATGGTAGGACAGTCTGGTTTCCAAGATATTGCATCACTTTTGCTCAAATGTACATTATATATGCAAGATGAGTAGTCCAAAATGAAGAGAAGGCAAACGCACATCACTGATTTGTTTATGCCCCAAGTTATCAAAATCATGTAGCAGCTTGCCCCAGAATCTTAATACAGTGGTCCTCCTCTTATACGGCCACCCCTTCTGCACCGGGAAAGTGGCCTTATAAGACAGGTGGCCTTTCCAGAGGGGGACTAAATTTTTTGTGAGAAGTGTATGTAATGTACGTAGTAAGAAACCTACATTCTTCAAAGCATTTAATATCTTCATTTAATATCTTCGTTTAAAAGTAACATTAATTATTAAAAGGTTCTTCTTGTTATAATAATAGCCTTATTTCAACTGAATATGCATTGATAGTTCTTATTCTTGGCATAAACGTGATATTCGGGTGGGTGTTGTTGTCATGCACATTGCAAAACCATTCAAAAACGTCATTTAAATCTTGGTACATACATAATTCTCTTTCCATTTGCTCCATTTTCCCACTGTTGCTGAATGTCCTCCTTATTGGTTATGATGTTGTTTATTTGAGTCTTTTCAACATAAAATTGTTTTATTTGAGTCTTTTCTAACCTAAAATTGTCCGGCAAGTTCCCCCTCCCCACCTCACCTGATGTCATCGAGTAGAATAACCCCCTTTTTTTTCTAAAATAATGTCCCCGTTTATGTGATGACATGTTAATGTTTGGTAATGATTTATTCGGATGTTGCTAACTGTATGCGATTTAATAATGCAGATGAAACTTTTGTAGAGCAGACGAAATGCCTTCGTAAAGGAAGCAATAAATGTGTTGTCACGTGATTTTTCGGGCTTTGTCTGGTACATTGTTTTATTTCTCTGTATGTGTGTCTGCACAAAATCTATTTTTAGCCTATGCTGATCCTGTTATGGTCTTGACAATTACGTCCGGTTGTAATCATCAATGTTGCCAACTACAAGACTGATGAAACAATTTTTCTGCATTTAAACAAAATGCCATGTGTTTTTAAAGGCAGCAATCTTGTCATGTGATTCATTAGTCCCAGTCTGGTACCCTATTGTGTTTTCATTTCTTTACACTAAGTGAGAGAAGCCAAAACAGCTTCGATATGTACGCAGATTTGACCTGAATAGCACTTTGCAGCCGTTAGGATTTGTAATCTTGACAATTATTGTCAGTAGTAATAACCACTAATTATGAAAGTGAACAAGCTCAACATCTTACTAAGGGAAGCCATAAAGACTATCAAACCATTTCCTGCTGACTTGTGTATTCTACGTCAATACCGCTACTTCTCAGCTGTTACTACTGTTTAATAATTGTAATCTTAACAATTATCAGAGTGACTAAACTGGACATCTCATGATAACTCAGCAGTAAGGCTACTAGGATTACATGTACTTACCTTTTTGTATGGATTAAAATTTGAGTCTTTCTCGGCTTTATGGAATAAATGTGGCTTCTCATGAGGTGTAAATGATATAATATTAACCTTAGTGGTACATGTACTTTAGTCAACACTTCTTTCAGTAACGAAAACCTGACATCGGGAAACTAAAATCGGATTACTTAACACACATTATGAATAAAATACTGGTTCTGGATACATATTACAAAATAAAATGCAACCGCTTGTGAGGGGTAAATTTTATATTTTTGCACTAATATGCTGGTTGTATTAGTGGGGTGGCCTTTCGTGAGGGGTACTTTTGAACACAAACTCGTCGGTGCCAACAGATTCTGGCCGTAAGGAGTGGGTGGCCGCTGGTCAGGGAGAGGGACCACTGTACTGGTAACACAGCTGATTCCAAACAGATTCCTGACACTGATCAATAATGTAAATCAAAATCCTGAGATAAAGATTCCACCAAGAATGGTTATCAGAGTCCATAAGGCTGCAGAGTTGATACTCACAAGCAAGGAAAATGCTTTACAGTATTGAGAACAAATTATTGACACAGCTCTTGAATAATTTTACTGGTGATTATAGTGACAAATATATTTTTATTTCATTCCTTGAAACATGTCATGGATAAATTATTTATCTTTGAACAAACAGCATTAATCATAATTTGTAGCTGTGTTGTTCTTCATTTTTTATTTTAAAATAATTTTGATTGATTCTTTTTCTATGTATGAAGTAATGCTGTTCTGCTATTAGAAAAATAATGAATATTTTAAACATAATTTAGGGTACATTTACCATCTAATCTTTGTGTAACCACCAGCTGAGTGATGAGTTTTCTTGGATGACACATACATAGACATTAAAAACTTTGTCATCAGCATCCAATATTTGCTATTTCTAATTGTGATATTTCAGTTGAACAGAATGAAATGTGTATGCAGTGTAACTCTTATATGCATAGGTTTAAAGAGATGTGACTCCCAGAGTTATCAGAATTTATAGAATTATTTGGACCTGTCAAAGATGATGAATTTCATCACTTCTGTTGTCTGAAAAAAGAGAGCCATGCAGACATGGCAGACATGTTAATAAAGACACTCCCATTTGGATTAAAACACCAACAGGATGCAGTATTAGAGCCCCTCTAGCAACAATTAAAGATTTTAAATTGACGAATGTGTTTTTTATCCTTGATGCTTTCATTTTAAATTTTGTTGGGGTGGGGTACAAACTGGTGGAAGTGGGTGAGAAAATTTTATTGGTCTCATTTATCTATATTTCACGCTTAAATTCTTGATGTATTTGACATTTAGCTTCTCATCTCAACATGATTGCTTTCTGTCACGTCACTTGATAAAGAAATGCATAATGAGGATTAGTACACTTTTCAGATAAAATTGGGTCTCAGTGACCTTTATTTCATGTTCCAGTGATGTTACATTGTGTGTTGAGCGCATTTTCTCAAGACACCGTTGCTTGCAGTGACATGAGTAATGATTTTTGGAGACAAAATAAAAAGCTCTTACTATTGATAGAAATACATGCCTTAAAATCCAAATATAGAATCTTTGATGCTTTTATTTCACCCTAGCTTTCTGTAGAAAGGGTGGATGTTAATTTGGGTGTTTCCATCCTTATATCTGTCCATCCAATCATCACACATTCATTTCCACACAATAACTATCTTAATTATTGTTGGATTGAACTAGACCTGGTATGCAGCTAGATAATAACCAGATTTGGTATGTAGCTAGATAATAACCAGATTTGGTATGCAGCTGGATATTCCCCAAATTTGGTATGTAGCTGGCTGTTGAGAAGACCTTGGCTGAGTTTGATTGTCAACCATCTGCATCATGATTCAGCAGATCTATAGCATCTGATTGTTGAACCCACACACTTTCTATAACCCACACACTTTCTATAACTCCCTTAATTGTCAATAAATATTGACCAAATTTGGTATGCATCTTGGTGTAGATAAGACCTTGACTGAATTTGATTGTCAGCATTCTGTGTCATTGTTTAGGGGAGACTTAAAGCCCCTTATTAGACTGACCCACTTGTGGTTCCATACAATGACTCCTTAACTATTATTGGATTTCAACCAAATTTGGTATGCAGCTTGATTTATGTAAGACCTTTGGTTGTCAGATTCATCCACTTTTCATTTGTTACATTGATTCCCTTATATATTATTGATTATCATTGGATGACATATTTATTGGCAGCATGTTATTGATGAGGCCAACAACAAGCAGGGAACAGTTTCTGTAATAGGCTTGTTGTTTTGGGATTCATCAAATGATTAATAATAATGAGGTGACATGAATTCATTTGATGATATTATAATTATAGCTTTACCCACATGGAAATTTCTTCAAGGTGAGTTAAGAATGTTTGGTTGCCATGTTGTAAAAGATTTGTGATTTACCTTTCCTTCTGCCATTTTCATTTCTTCAGGGATATGTAAGTGGTTTATTTTATTAGTTTCTGCTTTGCTTTGAAACACATTTTAAATATCTTTTGTTTTTGTTGTGGGGAGTGAAAACATACCTTCCAGCTGACTCGATGAGATGAAACTTACTTGAACGTAAGCCCAAGTTATCAAAAATTTATCATTGATTTTTGAAGCCATAGTGGCTTGATAGTAGTTCTGTATCTGCCCAGGTCAGTCTAGATCAGCTGCCTCAGTGTGTCCTCGAGAACAGCACTAAACTTCGATTTCCTAAGCATGATAAGCCACTAATGTGTTGAAAATGCCATCAAAAAACATTTTTTATAAATTTTCATTTGATGCTATCATTCCGGTTTTTGATTTCTGTGGACTTTTCTCCCCAAATCATAGAATGTCTCATATGCACACAATTAAAGTCTCATAACTGATGCCTGATTTTGACAAACAGATTTTCATGGTGCATTTTATGATGTTTATCCTCTTGCTTTTTGTAAAGAAAACAAAAAAAAAAAAAAAAAACAACAAAACAAGAGGTTCTATGAGATCCTGCACATCAGCGTGTTTTGTAATGCAACTCCTGTATCATTCAAAATGGACAACTCATATCTTGGGATGTGATTGAGAATGGTCTTTAGATGTTCATCAGGATTTTTACAATTTTGATGCCTCTCCCTGGGCATGGGTGGATGGGGGTTGTATTGCATAAATTTAATATAACACCTAAACTATGTGACTTGTGTAGCTTGGAATTGATATCTGTGATCGCTGACCCAGATGCCAACATGGTGGAAGACAGGTTCAGATGAGACCCCCAGTTCATGCCCCAGTGCCATTTATTTGTGGTCATAGGGTCATAAATAAGGAACTATTTAGATTCAAATGAGACCTGCAGGTCATGCCCCAGTGGCATTTATTTGTGGTCATAGAGTCATATATGTAACAACTAAAGATTTCAGCGGGTACCCAGGTACTTGGACACTCGCCCATCGATAATAACCCGGGTAATGGACAACTGGGTACCTCTTTAAAAAAAGTTTCCAAGTTCAGATCAAGACACAGAATAACATTACAGTTCGAGGTTCATGTCATGTGCACATTTATTCATCATCACAGGGGCTCGTATGGTTGCTTGCAATTTACTTATCATACATGTAGCAGGAGGAGAAGAGATAGTCACAGTCCTAACAACAATCTGCAACAAGATATGGCAGTAAGGAAAATGGCCCACCATATGGACTCAATCCTTGGTCATCTTGCTTCCCAAGAAAGGAAACTTAACAGCTATGCCTAAACTACAGAACAATCAGTTTGATCAGTCACCCAAGCAAAGTCATGCAGAAGATAATTCTCAAGCCTCATGCAGAGAAAATTATTGCTGAAGAGCAGGCAGGCTTCCTTGCAGGAAGGAGCACCACAGAACTAATCTTCAATCTCAGACTCCTTTGCGCGAAATACCTTCAGCACCAGCAGAATCTATACCACGTCTTTATAGATTTCAAAAAGGCCTTTGATAGGGTATGGCATGCAGCCTTATGGGCAACTGTGACGAAGTACAACATCAGCTCAGACCAGTTGCAGGTTGTTCAGCACATCTATGACAAAGCTACCAGTGCTGTCCTCATCAATGGCAGCAGAGGAGATTGGTTTCGAACAACAGTTGGAGTCAGACAGGGATTTATACTGTCACCTACACTCTTCAACATTTTCCTGGAAAGGATCATGGAGGATGCCTTGCATGACCACAGGTGCACTGTCAGCATCGCAGGAAGAACAATCACAAACCTTCGCTTTGCAGACGATATTGATGGTTTAGCAGGAGATGAAAAAGAACTGGCTGACTTGGTTGAACGCCTCGACACAACCTCCATAGCATACAGTATGGAGATTAGTGCAAAAAAAAACAAACTCATGACAAACAACACCAATGGCATCAGTGCATCAGTGCAGAAATAAAGATCAGTGGACAGAAGCTGGAAAGAGTCACAAGCTTTAAGTACTTGGGATCAATTATCACAGACAAGGGCTCCAAACCAGAACTACTTGGCAGGATTGCCCAGACAACAGCAACAATAACAAGGTTGAGACCAATATGGAAAGATACCAACATTGCTTTTGGTTCAGAAATAAGGCTGATGTGCTCGATTGTCATATCTATCTTTCTGTATGCTTGTGAAACATGGATGCTCACATCAGATCTACAAAGAAGGATTCAGACCTTCGAAATGAGATGCTACTGCAAAATCTCGGGCATCTCATACATTGACCATGTAACCAATGAAGAAGTCCACAACAGGATCCAACGAGTCATCAGATCCTATGAAGACCACTTGACCATTGTAAAAAATCGCAAACTGAAGTGGTATGGTCATGTCTCAGGATCATCTGGACTGGCAGAAACAATCTTGCAAGGCACAGTGCGAGGGTGCAGAAGAAGAGGCAGACAGAAAAGAGGGGGAAGACAACATTAAGGAGTGGACAGGCATGTGATTTGGAGATTCCCAAAGGGCAGTAGAGAACAGGGAAAGATGGAGAGAATTGGTTGCAAAGTCAACTGTGGTGCCCCTGTGACCTTTTGGGTTAAGGGATTGATGATGATGATGATGACATGTACTATATAATAATGCAAGTGAGGACACGGCTCTGTTTTCTCGCATGACCTATTTTAGAATCAACGCTGATTATTTCAAGCTAGATTTCATGTGGCGTAATAAATTTGGTACAGATGCTTAGCTCAGGCATTCGACTTTGTATGCCTGTCCAAAGTTTGGCTTACTATCATTGCTTTAAGTAATGCCAGACCATTGTTCCATGTTACTGCTTGACATTGCCATGATCATACCTACTTAATATGTGATACAGAACTTTTTGACATGAATGGTTCATAGTCCTCCATATTAAAATCAGACTGGGGTTCGCTAGACCCAACAAATGTATTTCTTTTAATTCATGACTGTGACATTGACCTCTTAGAAATAAGCATTTGGAACAGCTCGGTCTTTATTCTGTTGCCTAAATTAAACCTGTAGCAATCAGAGAAACATGCCCTTTCTTCTTACAATAAGTGCATGTGAGAAGAGATAAGGATTTCTGATAGTCTTATCAGAAGTTTGATTCCTAATAGTTGTACCATGAGATTTGGAAGTACTCGAATGAGACTGAAATGTTTGGGTTTTTTTTTTAGCAAAACCAGCTGAGAGGAAGATTTATTGACAAATGAAACTTTGAGTCAAAAAATAGTCATGAGCAGTACTGGCTGCATTCTCTAAAAGTTTCGGCCTTTTCCTCATCAGTGTAGGTCTTGACATCACTTGAACTCTTAAATCAATATGAGTTGTATGAGGTTATAATAATCTTTGTCAACCTTCTTGGCTGTATATCATGTATTAAACAGTTCTTTTTCTTATGCAAACTGACTAGTTCATTTTCTACAATTTCTAAACATTTGTCATTGTGACTCAGGTACCAACTCATATCCCTTCAAGATATATTCCTTGACAACATAATGCATGTAATTATCACTTTGTTCTATTGACAGTGAAGTGTAGACTTCACGAGCTTTGCCAGTAAGTATATTTTGTAATAACAAAGCCCAATGCACCCTTGACCATTTCAAATTTTCAGCAGTCTTCTCAGAATGAGGAAAATATTTCTCTACCTCTTTTTCTTTAAAAGAGGGTACCATTCTGATATTTTGGTAACATAAAAATGTGAAGTTGTGTATACAAGGGAAGAGTATGCTTTACTTGATAGTTCTAATTCCTTTAGTTTAAATTGCATTTGGATTTCTCTCTGTCCTATTTGCATTTGCATTTTTGTCTCTTCCATTTGCCTTTGTATTTTTCTTGAACCTTTTTTGCATTTGCCTCTCATTTTCCTTTTTTGTTTTTATCTTGCTTCCATCTGCATTTATATTTTGCTGTTCCTTCTCTCTGTGCATTTGCTGAAGCTGGTTTTCTTAACTTGGCTTTGATCTGTTTTTTTGTTTTTTTTTGTTTACTGCAATTTTCTTAATTTCCTGTCTGAACCAGATGGAGATGAATCAAACCCAAAACACTTATCACCAAATAATCTTTAAAAATATTCTTTATCTCTTGCTTCGTTAAAGAAGCCTTCACTTCAGGAAGGTCATAATGTTTGGCAAGCTCAAGGAACTCCTTTTTTTTAAGGGCACTAACCCTTCCAGGATAGGATCTGAAACAAATTCTCTACTTTAGATGTCATGGTGATAGTTTCTTGGTCATTATAAATTTCACAAATATGTGAAATTAAAATACCAGAGAAAATTTCAAACCAAAGTGAAATTTAAATTTCAAAAAACAATTGTAATCTCTCTGAAATATTCAGATCTCAGACTAGCCACCCAATTTCTTTGATATGACTCTATGGTCTTGAAATAAGTAACAAGAAAGAGCAAAAACAGACAGGTTTTATCAAGTTGAAAATATTGAATATTATTTATTTCCCATGAATACAAAGTGAAAGAATTAAATATACAGTATAGTGAGTGAAATCCTTAAGTCCTAAATGTTCTATCAGTTCCAAAAGTATTGAGTAATCCGATTGAGTTCCAAAAATATTCTGAATTATGGTCTGTATTGTACTGATGTATCAGTGGTACAGAAGAATCACTGATATAATCCCAAAATGTTGTTACATGAATTCACAGTATTTCCTTGACAGTTATTATTCCAACTAATTTGAAATATCTTGATCACTGTAATTCCAAGGAAAGGTTAAAATAAATAAATGAATTCCTCTAAATGTAACTGAATAACTTCCAAGACTGGTGGTACTAATAAGAATGCCTAGTTCTGCATAATAATTCTGTTATATAGACACAATCTTCCATTAGATTTGAAGTTGGAGGGTGAGTTGCCAAAGTAGGGGTGGGGGACCTCATCCAGCTGAGTTGCAGGGTTTTTTTTAAAGTAGCTAGGTGTAAAGTAAAAGTAGCCAGGTAAATCACCCGGCTCCTGGCTGATAAGAAAAGCTGTATTGATTACTAAAATGCAATAGATAGTGTTGCACATTCATAATCTCAATCATGAACAGATAAGCTGTTTTATCACTGACTAATAAGACACTAGGTCATGCTGGCATTTCAGAATTCATGTCCATGTTGGATTATATGATGTTTACTTGAAAAAGAGAGCAACTCATCCTTGGAACTTTATGAATGAATCTACACACTTGATATGTGAATTATCTTTAAAGTGTGAACATATCGATAAGGAATTTAGTTTCTAAAATAGTATTGACTAAATAACCCTTAATAGCTGTAATCATGAAAAGATAATACACATAATATAGGTATACATAACATAAGAGACTATTTAGATTCAAATGAGACCCATAGGTCATACTCTGGGGCATTCATTTGTGGTCTTTGGGTTATATAAGAAACTACTTAGATGCATGCTCTATGACAATAAATACACTTATTCCACATGAAATGACATTTAGATTTACAACCGATGTTGACCCTTGTGTTTGTTTGTATTTATATGTACTTGATATTAGGGGCATAGGTTTTGGAAGCGGAAGAGCATGTGGGTATGGGTTTTATGCACATTATTATTAAAGATCATATAATCTGTCAATAATTGGTTTACCTCAGCTTAATATTTTCATTATTATTATTATTATTATTATTAGTGGATGGAAGGAGTCATTACTGCAGAATGATTGTTATTGATCCATATACCCCTCAGTCACGGTTTGCATGTTTTTACTTGTATTACTTTTTGTAACTATTTGTATTGATAGAGTCCATAATTGACTTAATTTGATGAAAATTGGATCTTCAAATTTGCCTGTCATACTGATTACATAAGTACATTACTTAACAGTATTGGGTACAAGTATGATGGAGATGGGTTCACTGTACAGTGTGACAGGTAAAAGGTGAAATAGCTTGCATTTGTATGATACAGCACTTTTAATCTTGAGCATTAGGTGATATGGTTGTTGATGGGAGGGATTGGGGGGGGGGTTTGCAGCTGAAATTTAATAGTATTTTACCTTCACCTTAGAGAGACAAGGGCAGTTCTTAACAAAACTTATACTTAAGTGGGGAGGAGGCAGGTTGGTACAGGACATAAAACTGTTCTCTATGGGACTCAAGGTACTAATTCATTTCCCATAGTAAACCTTTGCAAACACCTTGATATTAAGAATTCAATAGCTTTAAATTTCTGAGTGCTCATAATCAAACCTGTATTTATTAGTATAGATGAAACCTGGATGACAGCTTCTGTGTAGAGAAGAGGATATGAGCTGCAGCATTTTCTGGGCCTACATGTGTTTGAAACATGTGCTTTCTATTCCACACCAAAGAGTCAGGTGCAAATTTCAGTAATGAGTGTTCCAAGCTCAAGACTGTTGAAGGACTGAAATTCCATCAAGAAAACAATGTCTCTATATTTTTAAGTTATAACTAGAACAGGCTCTCAAAAGAATCTTTTTCCTAGAAAAAAACTTTCATTATCAACCAATCTTGGCCACCCAAACCCATGTATATTCTATTTTACATTCACCCATTTCCAGGCTGGTTCCCATTTTTCCATATAATTAGTACCATGTGTCCTGTGGCAAAGTGGGGGTGCTACTAAGAAACATTTGCTCCCTCCCAATTTTATATGATCATGTAACGCTTCACCAGTCTACGCCTGTGCGCAAAATGTCAGCAGTATCTGTCTGTTTTCACAAGAGCGCAGTTACAGTTTGGGATTAAATGGTACAAAAGTAAGATCAACACTGAATTGAAGGATATTCTGGGAAGAATATATCATCCAACAAAAACTTTAAGGTTTCTGGTGTAAACTTTTGTACCAGAGTTAGTTACAAAGTTGACCAGGTCAAATGCACACATTTCACTGGAACACCTTTAAAATATAGAAAGGGTGAACAATAAAAATCTGGTAAAACGATACTTCCGAGCAGAAATATATAAAGGGATTAATTTAATGTGATGCTAAGGGAACAGATTGTCTGCAAGAAAAGGAATATTTTTGGACAGTTCATACATGTATGTTTCATTTAGTTTATGTTTCATTCTATTACCATCTTGTGTTGATAATTCGGGTCAGTGCGGGTCAGTGTTAATGTTCTGTCACAAAAGCAAATATGACAAATTCATTGATGCATCAGCGATATCGAATCAGCTGTAGTATATTGCGGTATTATCTTTATTTGTGAAAAGAATAAATCTTTTTGCACACAACATTGTTTCCTTCATCACGGAATAATGGTAAGCAGAAGCCAGACTGCGTGAATAAAAGTTCGCATGTGTGCATTTTAGGAATAACGTAGTCTCAGACAGTAAGATTGTCAGGTAATAAATGTCAAAATTTACAAGTAAAGGCTTTTAATTTTAGCATTTTCATAAGTCATTACTCTGCTTCTAAATTGATATGGGTGTTATGCATAATATTTAATTTATACTATGTGCCTGATTTTTGTCATATTGAGGGTTGTTCTGACCAGATTTTTGTCATTTTTTTAAGATATTAAAACTTATTTACTAAAAGTGAGTTCAAATCCCGAGCTTGTTTACGAGCTTAGAATGTTTTGGAAGAGTACTTGTTGACAGTTTGATGGAATTTTCCATTAGTAATAGGGAATTCCAGGGCATTCTTATGTCAGGTGACAGTTTGTGTATAAATGAAGGTTTTGTAAACAAACTCTTATTCCTGTTTCATATCAGTCTTTATGAATCTATGATCAGAGTTTGTAGTTGTGTTCAGATATAATTTGAGAGGAATCATTTAGTTAAATTATTCATTGGAATTACAAAGAGCTCATTGACTGTTTGGACTAAAACACCACTTTGGGATTGTTAAGGACATATTTCAAAGGCATACTGGATTGTATCATAATTGTGGTATATGTACATCAACACATTCAGGACTATCGGAATTCTTTAGGAACATGCTATACACTTGGACTTGTGATAGGACATGTAGGATTATTTGGGATTTAATTCACAATACTAAAGTTTCTTGTACAGTTTCACTTAATAAATTATTTGCTGATTTTACTAAACTTTTTGCTTTGCTTTCGTTCTGTTCAATAGTTTAAGACCTAGAGCCATAACAATGGGCTACATATAGCTTACTCGACACATGCATTTGTCACAATATTTTTTGTCAGTTACTTTAAGAACGCCTTTGTTTGTTTTACCTGTTGAAATTAGTCCAGTAATATATCCCTATTTAAAGACCATTAAAGAATTATAGACTGGTCTTGTATTTTTGTTTTAGTTGGTCCATTGTGTTATTAAACAAACCTCTATAAACTATGTGTAGCTATCTCAACAACAAGTAACCATTGGAGGTCCAATCAGTGTCCACTTAGCAAAGTTTTACTGTACGTACATTACTATATTTAGCATATGTTGGGACACTGTGCAAACTGGGACAAACTAAACTGTTTTAAAAATGCACTCTTTGGTTTAAAAGTTTTGGGACAAATTTTTCCAAGCAAATTTATTTTAGTTCAGATCTTAACTTTTGGGACAATGAAATAGTTATTTTTTGTCCTGTCCCGTGATATATGGTGATTCTGTGATTCTGACAAGTCTTTTATTAAATCCATTCTTCAGTTGTTCCTTTAATAAAAACTGATCGATTTACACACAGTACATTGGTTTAGGTACGTCTGCTACAATCCAACAACTGTCTGTGTGTTTGCATCTGATAATGCAGGTGTAATGTGCAACTCCTATTGCACCATCTAAGAGATGTCAGATCTTGATACCTTGTTGGAATGGTTTATAGATGTGTGCCATGTATATCAGCTTTGGATTCACCCTTATCCCACACACCTGGGAGCATGGTCTATGATGTAAAATATGGGTCAGGAAGGCTGAATAGTTCATCAGACTGAGGTTCACAATTTTGACAATGGCAGTTACGGCTCTTTGGTCTTAAAATAAGTAACAGAAAAGAGTGAAAACCAACAAGTTTTGTAAAATTCAACAAATAATTTATTTCCTTAGAATACAAAGTCAATATTTTAAAAAGAATATACAGTATTGCCAATTAAATCCCAAATAGTCCAAAAAGTTAAATCACCAGTCTTAATAAAGTTCTAATTAAATTCCAGTGGTATTCAAAATAACATCCAGTGCTGAAGGTTTTGATGTGCCTGTAGTCTTTGAAGTACTGATGTATGGGTGGCCTGAAGTGTGATGATGTGCTAAGTCTTCCAAATAATCATAATAATATAATCCAAGATGTTTTTGTCTGAATTCACATTTTGATTCCAAATTAATGTTTCTGTCCAAAAATATTGAGAACTTTGTAATTGCAAAGAATAATAATTTTGAATAAATAATTCCACTCAGATACAAAAATGAACACAACAGTACAAATGATTCTGCTTCTGACGTTATCGCAAGTAAATATGATTATATTTAAAAAAACTAAGACACAAAAGTAGAGCCAGGATGTAGATCCAAAATTTATTTCTAGAAAATTCTAACCTGTAAACAATTAAAATCTGTTACTAAAATTATAATAAAGAAAATGGGAAACATCAGGTACAAGAGGTTCTTCATGGGGGAATGCCAGTATCCAAGACCCAGACCCGATAATGATCCTAATATTGAACCCACACTTCTGGAGAATATTGACTATCTATTATTTGTTTGCAAAATAATAACATCGATGTCCCAGTTGTAGAACACAGTAAACTTGATTTTGGAAAAATTCATGTCCAAGATACAATTATACATAATTTATAATCACAGAGAAAAAAAACTAACAAATACAGATTAAATATGTTTAACAATGAATTACTTAAAAATCATTATGTTTGCAGGTGTACCATGTGAAAAACCAACTCAACATCGGTGTGGCAATTATCATTGCATAGAGAAGTCCAAGCTGTGTGACTTGAAAAATGATTGTGGTGATAATTCAGATGAGAACACGAATTTCTGTCAGCATGTCACAACAGGTAATGAGGACGACATAATGCGAGTGTTACACAGAAAAACTTTCCTTATATTCTTAAAACCATACTCCTGTTCAAAACCAGATTCAAATTCAAATTGTTAACCTTGAATAGGATTAAGTGAGAATTTTAGTACTTTAGGATTAAGTGAGAATTTTAGCACTTTCTGGACCTTTAGAATTTTGGTTTCTTTATGCATGCTTAATTTTCAGTAATATAGGCATACTGATTTGGGGGTTGTTGTTGTAGGGTTTAACACCATTTTCCAGCACAAAATAGACTATACATGGCAGCCAGTATAACTGGTGGAGGAAGAACCCTGGAAAACCCCGGGAAGAACCACCGACCCACGAGAAGCTACTTGCAGGCTTTCTCACGTACCCATGTTAGCCAAGCCTGAGACTCGAACCCACACATACAGAGGTGAGATGGCAGTCATCCGTAACAGTGAGCGCTTTAGACCACTCCGCCACTCGGGGTCCCTGATTTGGAGGTATTGAGCTTGACAGAGTTTCTTACTCTAACAGTTTCAAGAATGCAGGGACTGTTCTAATTTAACTCCTGATCTCAGGATCCCAGCCTATCAACTACATCAAAATTTAGTATGTCTTATATTCTTTATTTTAATATTTTTGTTTAGTTATTTATATTTGCCTTTTTAGAACTTTTCTTTAACAATTTACCACATAGCCGCTGTTGTGCTGTTGTACCATTAAAGCTTCATACAACATCCATCCATCCATCAATCCATCCAGTGTAACAAATCACTAAGCAAGTCAGATTCAGTGGGCACTGGGTCTGGTTTACAGATTGTTTTTTAGTCTGCCATTCAGTAGAAGTATTTCTAAGTCTAATTCAGAGGTTTCAACAGTTTGTTTCTTCATAGAGGTGTCACTGTCTAAGCTTACTTGGTCATTATGTTTTCCCAATCATTTAAACTCTCTATAGTCACAAGGTACATGATAAAAGTGGTGTGGAAGCTTATATCCTTGACTGATGAGTATCCCTTTATTTGAATGATTGACCCAGGGTCTGTACTGAGACATTACATCAGTCCTGACACACTGTGTTCTTAGCTATATTGTATTGCTGTGTCAGCATGTTATACCTTTAGAACAAAATGTGTGAAGTCTACAAAATATCTATTACCTGTTACATATTTTCAAGGTAGTATATCTTCTTCTTGTCAGTTAATAATTAATTGTTAAAAACTGGAATAAAATACTCGTGTTGGGTGACATTGTTTAGTGTTTTGAAGAAAAAATGTGAAGCCTTAACTAGTCCTTCAAAAGCTGACTGGCAAAAACGAACTTTACTGGTCATCGGACTGTTGAAATTACGAAAACTACTAGCCATCAGGTACTGAAATTATGAAAAGTACTAGCCATTGGGCTACTGAAATTATGAAAACTACTAGTCATCATACTGAAATTAGGAAACTACTAGCCATCAGGTTACTGAAATTATGAAAATTACTAGCCATTGGGCTACTGAAATTATGAAAACTACTAGCCTTCAGACTACTGAAATTATGAAAACTACTAGCTATCAGACTACTGAAATGATAAAAACTACTAGCCATTAGGCTACTGAAATTATGAAAACTACTAGTCATCATACTGAAATTATGAAACTACTAGCCATCAGGCTACTGAAATTATGAAAATTACTAGCCATTGGGCAACTGAAATTATGAAAACTACTAGCCATCAGACAACTGAAATGATAAAAACTAGCTATTGGGCTACTGAAATTATGAAGACTACTAGCCATCAGACTACTGAATTGATAAAAACTACTAGCTATTGGGCCACTGAAATTATGAAAACTAATAGCAATCAGACTACTGCAATGTCTGGGATTGCACTGGACTTGGCCAGTATTGCAAATTGCGTTGTTTTCTTTTTTTGATGATAACAAAACATACCATCTGCTGATTTTTTAGAGTGACATTTTGGCTTTTAAAACTTGTATATACAGTCTTGAGTTTCAGTTGGAAAAACTCAAAGGCACCATGAAAAGAAGCCACAAACTTGGATATAAAATGCACTGGAATCTATTGTTACATAAATAAATCCTTTGTTCATATTGACAGACCATCTTAACAGTGCTTTGTTATATCATAATACACTTATACGGATGTCAGGCCTTAGTATTGTATGTTGTGATATAACTCAAATAGTCATGCTACTCGACTAGCTACAATCAACCATCTCTGAAGGCGGGAACAGGAACAACTACAATCTACTAAACAATGGATAATTCTTTTTCTTCACAAATGTACCAGAAGAAATAGTTTTGCTGACACTTCAAAGAAAACTGATTACACTTGAAGCACCAATCATGATGTATAAATACTAAGCAAATAAAAAAAATCAGTGCCCTACAGTTATTTGATGTTGCTGCCACAATAACAAATGCACATTTGTTTGGTCATCCAGAGATGACTTTTAGCAGTGCCATCAATAACACATGCATCTTCATCAAAGCAAGCTGACTACAATCTTCAATAAATACAAAGGACCTTTCATCAAAGGAAGTCAGCACCAGACTTAAAGAAAAGCAATGGAATCTGATTGATTGTTCCATTTTCCATAGTGATTGGAACACATTTATTGTGCCTTGAAAGTTTCTTGATTGGAAGAAAAAAAAGTTATATTTTTGATCACATCCAATGGCAGTGTAAAACGCAAATTGAATTTCCAGTCTTTTGAAACTATAGATATCTGGCTTATTTCCAATCTTTTAAAACTATAGATATCTGGCCGTCAAGTTAATTGAAGATGGGACATCTCGCAAGGATCTTTGTTCACATGTTTTCATATCCTTGTGAATAGCCTCATCCCCCTGTTAGCCTTGGCAAGATGATAGTTGTCTTTTGCTGACCAAAATCTTGGAGAATTTAAGTGCATGTGCATGTAGCACATAACTATACAGCCATGTGCTACTGGGGACAGTGAATATCGGAGTCAGTTGTTTAGTGATACATGTTTGTTGACAGTGGGATATAGATCAAACAAGGACTACCATTTTCTTCATATAAGTGTTATTTTTGCTTTCTAACAGGATGTGACTGATACATGAATTTTCTAACATGATTTTTGTTCTACTTGTCATAGTAGAGATTATTGGATGGTCCATCCATCCATTAGCACAAGTTTGTTATCGCTACTCCTCCTAAATTACTTGGAAGATTGCCATGTAACTTTACATACATATTGATCCCATGGTCTGGTTGATCCTAAATGACAGTGGTTCTGCACAGGCATCCATTGTGGCTACCACAGTGGCCATCTTGAAAATCTTGTTATTGGTACTCCTCCTGAATAAATGGTCATATCAACATTGGTTTAACTGAAAGACTTCTTATGATGTCTGCATGAAAATGGTCCCAATCTGATATCTAATATGGCCACCATTGTAGCCATCTTGGAAATTTTGTTACTGCTGCTCCTCCTGTATGGATGGTCATGGGGTTTGTCTAGTTTGTCCGAAATAAAAATAGTGCCAATCTGATATCCAGTATGGCTGCCACAGTAACCATCTTAAGATCTACTTGTCGCTAACTCCTCCTATATGGATGGTCATATTACCATTGGTTTTTCAATTAAAGACATCTTTTGATGCCTATTTGGTCACAAAAAAAGAGGTCCATCATCCATTTGTCCATTAGCACCACTTCGTTATTGCTACTCCTCCAGAACTACTTGAAGGATTGTCTGGAAACTTTACACACATATTCATCCCATGGTCTAGTTGGTCCTCAATGAAAACGTGCTTCTCATTCATCCATTGTAACTGCCACAGCAGCCTCTTGAAAATCTTGTTATCACTGCTCCTCCTGAATAGATGGTCATATGTGTATTAACATTGGTTTTCACTAAAAGACATCTTATGATGTTTAGTTGGTCCTAAATGAAATAGTACCAATTTGAAGACTAGTATGGCTGCCATGACAGCCATCTTGAAAATCTTATCACAAATCCACCTGAGCAGATAATCATATTGATGTGAGGTTTTCACCAAAAGACTTCTTAATATGTTTGTTTCGTCTGAAATGAAAATGTTGCTGACCTGGTGTCCTATGTGGCTACTAAAATGACTGCCTTGATAAATCTTGCTGTCACTACTCCTAAATGGAAAGTTATATTAACATGTTGTTTCACCAAAAGACTTATAACGTATAGTTAGTTCTAAATGAAAATGGTGCTCATCTTAGGTCCCATATAGCCACACCAGTGGCTGTCTTTAGAATATTGTTAGCACTACTCCTAAATGGAAAGTCATATTGATATTTGTGTTTTCACCAGAAGACTTCTTGTGATGTATAGTTAGTCCAAAATGAAAATGGTGCAGACCTGATTTCTAATGTGGTTGCCACAGTGGCCAGCTTGGAAATCTTGTGTCATGACTTCTCCTAAATGAATGCTGATATCAGCATGAGGTTATTACTGAAAGACATCTTATGATGTTTTGTTCATCCTAAATTGGAATGGTGATGGTCTGATGTCCAGCATGTGCCAGTCTCGAAAATCTTGTTTCCCCTACTCTTAACTCATTAACCCCAGGCGCCGCGTTTACGTGGCAGGAGGTGGTAGCCTACTTCTGAGCTGTGTAGCGTCAAGGTCATGTATGACACAATAAAGTGGGTGGTATTACAGAAAAGTAGACAGATGTAGCTTTACAATGATACCAAATAATATAAATGTTCTAGTTGTACTACAAAATACAGAGGGAAAAACGTAATTTTTTGGACCCAAGTTTTTTCCAGCCAAAATTCGCCCTACTGCACACAGACAGGCGAACCTTTGCAAAAAGTAGGATAAGATGGACATTTAGAATAAAGAGTGGTCTCGACACAAAAATGATGGGTTCATTAAGCAAAAAAAAAAAAAAAACCTCCAACTTTCACCCTTCTGCTCATGCGCAGGTGAAATAGCCAATGAAAAATGATGTTCCTAACACAACTAGGCATTAGGTTAACCTAAAATCTCTTGGAGGTCGATGTATTAGGATGTATTCAGAAATAGCCCCCAAAATGTGTTTCCTACTCGCATTTAAGGCGAAAACGACAAAAACCTCCAGGGGTTAATGTGTTAATTGGAAGGTCATTTTGATATGAGGTTTTCAGCAGAAGAGTTCTAATGGTGTCTACATGGTCATAAATGAAAATGACTCACCCTCAGTATGGCCACCATAGTGGTTATCTTAAAAATATTGTTATGTCTACTCCGATGAAATGGATGGTTATATTAACATAGGATTTTCATCAATCAACTTATATTTCCAAATTGGTCCTGTATGAAAATAGTATCAGTCACATCCAATATGGCTGTCACAACGACTGTCTAAAAAGCTTCTTGTCACTACTACCCCAAAGTGGATAACCACTGTGACATGGGGTTTTCGCTAAAACATGTCTAATGATGTGAACTTTTTCCTAAATGAAAATGTGCCAGGCAGATATATGTTCAAGCAAACCTCATCTCTCATTTTCAGCATCTGGAGACGTGCCAGTTAGTAGGTACACTTAGCTTAAAATTTAGATCATAAATATAACAACTGACAATGACACAGCTTCACACAATATCTAAAAAAATTCCTCGAACTAAAATGCTTCAAAATCTTTAGTATGGCTTGGTTGGTAACAATGATTTTTAAAAATTAAAATAAATCCACAAACCTTTAATTTTCCTTATTGCATAGAAAATTTTAAGAATTTCCACAAAGTGATTTTCATCCTTGCCACTGTCTCTACCACTGACAAAAATATCGATATTGTTTGAAGTATCATTGGAAATGTGAAATCTCAATTTCAGGAGAAATTTTGAGAAATTTAGTGAACTATGCCATGGACCCAAGATTACATTAAAATATTATCACATTCAAGATCATTTTTAGCTCAGTATTTTAGATTGTCAAAGATTAAATTACCAAGCAAATGTCAGAACTTGCTTTTTATTCCAGAAAATTTGTGAACATGAAAGTTCAGAATTTTAGACAGCCCATAACTTAGGAAAGAGGTAGAATATTGGAAGCTTCCAGATTTTCATAGCTTGTATCCCTCTTTGAGACAACCAGAATTTAATTTTGTAGGTGGCTCTTTATATTTTATTAGGTTTCAGGATTAGGGACTTCAGCTTGCGTTTTGTGAAAACGGGCTGATGTGAATCAGAGTAATGTGAAAAATGTTTTATAGTTCAGATCAGATGCAGTACAGGAGAGTTACAGTTTTTAATCATTTAAATCAGATTCATTGTTTATAATAAAACTTGATCAATAAATTTAATTACTTTACAGTTATTGGTTTAAATTGTGAGCCAAAGTTTCATCATCAGTATTATAAGGAAAGCTCAGTAAGTGTTCTCATTTTTTTCAGATTGGAGAACCACAACTGCAGTTTTAAGACCAGGTAATAGTGACATCATTACAGCAGATCAGCAAATGACATGGTTGAAGACAACAGTTTATACTGTCATTGCCTGCACAGTTGGGGTTGTTTTGTTCATATCCATTGTTGTTATTGCTGTTTTTCGAATCAAAATGAAGAGGATGGCCATGAGGCGAGCACTGGGAGTTGCTGAGCATCGGCAGAGATTAGCACAGAGACAGCCCGAACCAGAGGGCCCAGTTGTTATCACCACCACAGAAAATGAACCATTTCTTGCCCCTTGCCCAATAACCACCACAAACATAGGGAATTTAATTACTAATAGTGGGATGCAGTATGTACCACATGCTGAGATAACCTCGCTATTACAGGCCCCACCTTCCTACTCAGATGCAGTAGCAGAGATATATGAGGGAGCAAGGGGAAGGCGATCCCCACCCCCTCCATATAGTACTCTTGATAGAGGTCCAGATAGACAAGTAAACTTTTCAACTTCCATTGGTGAAAACCTGCACAGAAATGTACACAGTGTTAATCAGGATGAAAGGTGTGAGTTTCTTGCTTCGTGCCAAGTCAGAGAAAATGTCAGTGCTGAGGCGGATACTTCCTTCTTAAATTGCAATGTGGAAACCTCTGATAGTAATATTATAAATGCTCATGATAGTGCAGCAGACTTGACTTCACAGACAAGAATTTCACCACACAATCTTAGTGTTGCATCTCAAACTGTAGAAACTGGTCAGCCATGGAGACCCAAACAGCTGGGTGTCTGTGATGGTCAGATCATACTTAGAGGTGATACTCCACCAGGGACCTCGAGAAATGAGGATCATAACTCAGCCAGTCATTGTACAAGGACTGATAAATTGTTGCAGCCAAGGCAGCTTCAGGTGCATGATGGTCAGATAATTTTATCCAATCAGGAAACAGAAGGTGCAGTTGCTGCAGGATTTTCATCTCCTATAGGAAGTAGGTCAACACAGGGCTTGATAGAAGTCAAAGATGGAAAAATCATTTTCAAGTCATCAAAGTAACTATTCTTCAGAGGCAGTCAAAACTACCATTTCATACCATTTTTCTCATTTTAAAATATTTTGTATTTTTTTATGCAGCTGTTAATGGAAGTAAATACACTGTTTTGTGTATGTTACATCCTGGGTCTTAAAATGTATCTAACATTGTTTGGGTCTGGTACATTTTTACTTCTTTGGCATGGCTGATAACTAGGAAATGCACGTGTGTGTGTAATTCTTATTTTGGCTGTTAATAAATTTTATTTGTTAATGCAGATTTTGGTATTCTGTCCCTGCTTCATAGAAAGATAATATAATCTAAGGTTATAGCCTTTAATGCTTTTAAAGTTCAGTAAATGTTCCAGGCCTGAGTTCCTAATCTACATAGGATGTGTCATGCAGAAGGGTTCCAAGCCTTATTCCTATCTACACTGTCATGTAGAAGGTTTCCAGGCAAAGTTACTACTCTACATAGGGTTCCAAGCCTGAGTTCCTAATCTACATAGGAGGTGTCATGTAGAAGGGTTCCAAGCCGGAGTTCCTATCTGCACTGTCATGTAGAAGGTTTCCAGGCAAAGTTCCTAATCTACATTGGATGCCTCATATAGAAGGGTTCCAAGCCTGAGTTCCAAATCTACATAGGATGTGTCATGTAGAAGGGTTCCAAGCCTGAATTCCTAATCTATATAGGTTTTGTCATATAGAAGGGTTCCAGACTTGAGTTCATAATCTTCATAGGGTAATGTCATGTAGAAGGGTTGCGGCCTGAGTTCCTAATCTACATAGGATGTGTAATGTTGTTGTGGGGCTTAACACCATTTTTCAGCGATGTTTAATGTAGAATGATTCCTGCCTGAGTTTCTAATCTAATCTACATAGAATGTAAAATGTAGAAAGGGTCCAGGCACAAATGCCTAATCTACCTGGGATGTGGCATGTTCCAGGTAATAGGATTCTATCGTGGAAGGCCAGTTCCTTATATTCTCTCCTTTTTTTTCTCAGCACATAGTTGATTATGTGTTTTGATAGTTATATGTACCAGTGTATCTTGATATCTTATTGACGCTAATACACAAGGATATTTGTTCATGTATTGCTGATTTATCATAACCTGAAAGAATTGGGGTGCATTTTTGGGGAGTTTTTCCTCATTCTTGCAACACATTTCATTGTGATACTTTTTTTAATCGTGTACTTATTCAAAGCAGCACATTTTCAGAATTTTGAGTCAGATTCACTAAGTAGAAAGATCTTAATAAATTTGTGTTACATGCAATGTTTTATGCCACTTAGGCACACTTATACGATGTATTTGTCTCTAACTGAGAATCTTTTATCATTTTAATATTTTGCTTCATAAACATTTAACATGCAGATTGTCATGTTTTCAGGTCTTACATAATGATGTGTACAACTTTTCATGGTTTTCCTGCCAAAATTGAGTATTTGCACTTGAATAAAAAATTGCAAAATTTACCCTTGCAGAAAATTAACAAGTTAACCAAATTCATGCATCCAAAATTGCTAAGTAATGGAAACTAAAATATGGAAGTTTCCAAAATTTTAAAATCTGAAAAACATTCACAATGTCGGAATTTCCTCATGTCAAAGATATTTATGTATAGAATGTGGTAACTGATTAGATTAGATCAGGGGTCTCAAACTCAAGCCACCTTGAGGACGACATGAGGGCATTTTTGATGGCCTAAGGGGCGCACTACCTTTGTTGTCATGACATCTTGTGAAACCAGTCATTTTGTGGGCCACAGAAAACAGCTTGGTAGGCTGCATGCGGCCCGCAGCCCATGTGTTTGAGACCCCTGGATTAGATAACTGATAAAGATAAATTTTCATGCATAGTTAGGTTCACCATGATTTGAAAAAAAAAAAACAACAAAAAAATGCTAATCTCTGGTTGAGTAAATAGTTTGGTTTTATATTCAGCCAACATAGTCTAATGTAATAAACCATTTGCATAGTAATTAGTTATGGGCAGCTGGTTAAGTCCAGATGTGATTGTATTTCATTATGTTGTGAGATAGAATGAGTGAGGAAAATGGTCATTACATTGCTTTAGTCACTTTATGTAGGCAATACCACTTACATCATGTGAGAGTAATACTAACACTTTCAACCAGTTTACTTGTGATCCTTTGACCAAGCGTGCAGGGAGGATATTGTAGTAGCGATGTCCATCCATCCAGCTGTAGATGAGGTGGTTTCTGCAACATGACCTTTTTCCCTCAGATCTCATGTGTACCTTAATCATTGGTACAAGCAGAAGTCTGTTGATTTTTGTGGGGAGGGGAGCTGTTAAATTCAAGGTTGAGGTCATTGGAGCTGAAAATGTGTTTCTCACTTCTGTGTGACAAGTTTGGTTTTCTTGGCCTAATTTTCTTCCCCATTCAGAGGTAGACTACGCTCGAGCAAGTGGAACCTTCCTATTGATTCTGAAGCTAACATGAACGTCAAGGTCACTGGAACATTATAATGTGTTTGTGTCTACTTGATAAGTAAAGTGTCCAGAATCCAATTTTTGTAAAACTTTATAAGTAGTCTACTCTTGGGCAGAGGCACCTCCCTATTGGTTCTGCTCAGGTGCAGAGGTCAATGTGAATGGAGCCAAAATTGTTATTTTCAATTCCAAATGATATGTGCACTTTTCTAAAGTTTTTTTAACCCCAATTTTATCTGCTTCATAGTTGCAGTATATATGAGGATGGGCAGTTCATATGTCAGGGTCACTGGACATGAAATGGCAAAATTATGCTAATTTGTACATGAATTTACAGTTGTCATAGTTTAGCTGTGTCTGGATTAAACCAGTCTTCAGATTTCCAATTTTTTTCCTTCTGTGTCTGGATTTATTTATACAAATCCAATGAGGAAAAACAAACCAGAAAAGGAAGAATAATGGTTTTGTGACATTTGATCCAAAATTTTCTGATAATTTCCATATAAGTGCAGCATTTTTTGGAAGTTCTGTCATGAATGAATTTCAGTTATTTGGGGACATTTTCTGATTTTTTTATTTTTATAATTATTCCTCAGTTTTGAGACAAATAAATATGATAATTTACATGTCTGAATGACATAATGTTGGATGTGTGCAATAGAAAATGAAAAAGAGAATTAATGATTAAAAATGGTATTTTCATTTGTTTATCACCAACCATGGTTACGTTTGACAGCTTGTGGTGTAATCTTTACACCTCAAAATCATGTCAAAATGTTATTTTGTAAGGGATTAGACCAAAGATGGCATTAGTTGTTGTTTACCTCATATTTTCTGTGCCAATATGAAATTTCTCTTTCAACTGGTGCCTCTGTAATTAAGCATTTTCTTTGTTTTAAATATTTAACTTACAGTTCACATTACATTTTTATCTATTGTAGGTTTTGTAATATCTTTAATTTTTCTATATTTGATTTTATTTCCTGTTTGAATCTATTTCTTTTTTTTAGTGTAAGGCATTTCTGCTTACAACTGTTTTACCATAACTTTGAGCCAAGTAGTAAATGAACAAAGAAAATTTGCTGATTTATGAAAGTATTCTGTTTTCCTTTGATGCAGAAAATTTGTTGCATGACTTTGTAAAAGGTAACGTCAAATGGCTTACTGTTGAGAACAGGTGACAGATACCATGGTACAGGTTACTGTTGAAAATAGGTGACAGATGTCAAAGTACAGAGTGTCCAAGTACAGGTTCTCTGTTCCTACTTTTGCAGAATGTAATATGAAATAGATTTGTCGTCTGTTACTAACAAGCAGCCTATAAACCTCCAGAGTAATTATTTAACCTTGTTTATGCTATAATGAATGAATTAACAACATTAAATCTGTAAACCTCCAAAGAGAAATAACTTACTCCTAATTGAACTACAAATACATGGATTTCACAGCAGTCAGCCCTATAAACCTCCAGCGTAATTATTTAACTTTATTTGGGCTATAAATGAATGAATTTCACAGCAGTCAGTCCATAAACCTCCATAGAATAATATTTTAGCCATAATTGGACTAGAAATGTTTAAAGGTGTAGTCAATTTTGGCCCCTAATCGGATCCAGATGAAGCTTATGTAGATAAAATATGTCCCCATTTCTTCCTTAAATATGTATTTGATTTTTTTTTCAGGACCACTTTTAATAAAGAAATTTTAACAATTGCCCATGGTTTTCTTCTCTCTTGTGGTACCTGTATTTGTGGATTATGGATATGTTGGCTAAAAAGCTCGTATCATGCATATTACCAAAAAATATATATCCTAAATTGTGCATATGCATGCAGTTTGCATAAAAGTCGATGATAAGACTTAAAAACTTGATTTTTATTTTGAAACAGGGTATAAATGATGTATATATTTCCAGTTCAGTTGATTACCTCTGACACCTCTTTTCATTTTCATTTAATACATTTCGCACATTTATATGTTTCGTGATGACTTTCGGTCATATTCTTGCCAGCATCACACCAAAATATCATGTAGTTGTCGATAATTTTTTTTGGACAAAAAATATAGTTCATACACCTTGTATGTTAATAATAGCCGAATGTTGATACTGTGTATAGAGAAGAATTAAAAATGTTCAAAACATCAGTGACAAAAGCTGTTTTGTTTATATATTTCTCTGGGGAAAAGCTTAGTTTATGTTCTTAATAATTCAAACAAAAGTATTCCATGTGATGATGACTGATCCAAAAATTGGATATCTGTCAGTTTTATGAAAGAGAAAGAGTGCAATAGCTGTATACTACATACGGCATGTGAAGCACTCATTCAGCATGTATATATAATGGTTTTATTACTTCATTGACCAAGGATATTAGTTTTGCTACATTTATTGTCAAGATGATGAGTGAACAGGCACTGGTTTCTTATTATATATCAGATGAGTCTCCAGAATGGATGGAATGAAAAAAAAAAGATAAATGCAGCAAGATAGATTAATACAAATGTATTTGTTCCACTGTGCAATACTCCCTCTACCCATGATCTTGTCACTGACATCATTACTATGGCATACCCACTTAGAACTCAACATTATCTCATCAGTTTTTAATACACAGTAACTATCCCTTAAGCTCCTATATACTCAGTAGTTTCTATAACCAGGAAACAGCTCTAGATTTCATTTTTGTATTAATGCATTTATTTCCCCAGGTTTTAAATTTTTATATTAAATGGCATATAAATTAAGGATGGTCCATTGTAAATATCCAGATATACACCATAACATTTTCTATTTATGAAGAATGTATTCCCAAACCCTGGTACTTCAAATAAGCAAGGTCATGTGGCATTGAATTTCAAGTTAATAATGGTCACATTTGTCTTGTAAGCATGTAAATCTATAACTAAACCTAAAAAAGAACTACACCACATTTATATGAATGAAAAGAGAAAATGGCAAACTATTGGGTGTGAAAAATGCCCAAAATGTTTTATACGGGCATTAGTATGGAGTTCATGCATAAGAATAACACAACTACACACGCACGCACACACACGTATGCACACACAGGGAGTGGGGCACATCTAGACTTTTTAAAAAAGGGCTGTTTACTCAAGGATAAGGATACTTTTCTACCAGCGGTGAGGCCTGCAATCAGATTGTTCATAATTTGATTTGAAAAAAATTAAGCAGCTACGTCTCGCCTAATTTGACCGTCTACAGGCATATACAAGACATACATATACATTTTTAAATTATAAGGTAAAAGAAGACAGGTATATAACATTCAAAATCCAGCAACTGAAAAATGGCAATGATGCAAAATATATAACCCGAAAAGGCTCTACCCCCTCCATTATTTTTCTCCATCTGACCATTCTTAATGCGTTCCTCTCTTGCTCTCTGTGTCCTGCACACACAATGGTCATGTGCAAAAGATTTGTACCAATCGGCATCAGGACACAGTGAAATGATTAACAATAATGAACTAAATAATAGTATGTAAGCAACCAGTTGAAACAGCAGAATTTAAAAATCAAATTGCTTTCAGGGTTATTTTTAAACTAATTCAAATCTTAGGATTGATGACTCAAGAAAGGCAGAAGGAAAGAAATAGTACAAGAGAAACAGACTTAAATTACTAAAGAAAAAAATCCCTTGGAAGCTTGAAATGCTGATTTACGATACGATTTAGTGGTAGTTGTAAGCAGTCATGCACTTTGCGTCTACACCATGTGAAGGTTTTCAAATCGTGACACACAAATTATATATAGGATAAAGATAGCATGTAGTGTGGTGCTTTTTTGGATAAGATCATTTATGTCCTGAAAATTCTGTTCTCCCTTAAAATAAATATACATATCTTTGCATTACAATTAGAGAAAAAATCATAACACTGTGATATAATCCCATTATTCAGTAAATACTTCTTCGATAACTACTCCATTCAGTTCTATTTTTTCCATGTTATTGTCAGCTGGAGACCAAAATTTAGTCTTCAGCAGATGATACTATGTTGTTGTGTACTTAAGTAATTCATCAAATGGGAACGATGGATAATAATACTAACATTTTGCATTTTAAATTTGTTCAATGCTGATTTCTGTACTTGCATAGCTTGCATGAGTACGATTCACATTATTATTTCTTAATCTGAAGAGGATTGTCAGAGTTCAAGATTATGAATTCATACAGTGGTATAGTCTACTGAACGAATTAAAACAATAAATACTCTATAAAATCATCATGGTAATGTAAAGATACTCTGTATTATTATTTCTATCATTTCATTATCTTTTACACCCCGTTCGTAAAATAATACCATAAGCTGTGTTTTGTTGTTATGGGTTGATGTCCTTCATGTGCCTTTGCTATATTTCACTACCCTCATCCTATTATTCAGAATGTCTCATAACACAATCAGAAAAAAAGGCAAAAATAATGCAAATTATGGACGACATTTGAATTGCAATTTTATTAAAAATAGAAAAAGGCATTGTGATGATACCGTATATATATTCGCTTATATGTCCCTCAACTACAGGTCCATCCCCATCCCTTTTTAGGGCTATTAGTCATACTCAATTTTGCAAGTTAGATCCATCTGAAGAATGGCTTGCCATCAGTGAGTCTGAGTTGCACTTTGGAAAAATAAACAAGCCCAGCTGGATGGATTTAGATAACAACAAAGCTAGTGTACAATACGCTTGTATTATTGAGTGGAATATGCCACAGCTAAATTGACAAGTTACAATTTGTTCTAAAATTTGTCAGATAAGATGGAGCAACTGAGCCACTGGTGTTGTACCGTAGCAAGAATTCGGTTGACTTGTCTATTAAATCGGTCGAGAATAATTTGAAATTAATCGGATAACGCTTAGCTTGCCCGCGGACATGATTATGACCCGCGATGATATTCATAGAGCTTTCTGGGATCATTCATTGCTGGATCTGTAATGGTCCCTTTGACACCGACGGTTCTTATACCTCCGGTGGCTCCAAAGTGCGTGGTTACAGTCACATCATAGGTGAGTAATGACGATCCGCACACAACGTATGCAACCTGCAGCTGGGAATTTACCCAAAGAAAACAAAGTAGTGCCCCATAACTTTCGCGGGTACGATGGCTACTTGATCATGCAAAGAATTGCAACAAACGCGGTAGTAAGTACCATCTCCAACAACATGGAAACAAATACACGACGTTTCGGCTGGGCAAGCTTCCCTCGATGCGCGATTTAAGAGTACTCGCCAATAAGGTGCTGTCCAACCAGAAAAGTTCCGTTTGCCACCCACAATGGAGTTTCCCCATTCGGGTACATGAGCAAGAACTTTTTGCTGGAATTGTAACTTCAGTTACCATCATAGGTGCACCAGTCGGATTTGCTGTCGGGACTATAGCGATAGTAACCGGTGTTTCGAGTGGTGCTGAAAAATAATTTCGCTACGGCTGCATTTCCGAATAAGAGTCTATTCAGATCTTCTCGAGAAGGCACAAAGAAATATCAACAAAATTGCGAAACTGTACTCGGTAACTATCGAAGATAAGACGGTGATGGCCGAAATGGAAATCAACCGAGTTATCATGCCCAGATACGGAACCGGGGCGCTAGAGACCCAAAACATGACTGATTCAGAGGCAGTAAAAGTCAAGTAAACACGTGTTAGCCTATTTCGATCTGCCTGGGAGCTCACAGTCACGGCATGCAGCTCCCAACCCAGACAAGCGTCCACGTGGACTCAGGTGTGATACAGTCACAGATACACGTATACGAAAATCCTCAGTGGGGAGAAAGTCGTGGAGAATACAGAGAGGTTTTGGGTCATGAAACCGAAAATGGTGAGACGCTCTAAAATCCGATTACTATACTACTCATCTTGATTCTCTCAACACCACGGTTACGATTCTAGGTCTTTAAATACGTAACAGAAAGAAGAGAAGCCAACAATTTAATTAAAATCAGCTAGTTATTTATTTCTCTACAATGCAAAGTGAAAATTCAAGAGACACAGTATCGTGAATTACATCCCAGATAAAAACCCTAAATGTCTTATCACAAGTCTAAAATATAAAATGGTCTGAATGACCTCCGATAGTCTTGAATGTCCTATTGTAACACAATGATGCAATTCAGAATATCTTTGAATGAGTTTGCAATAATTCCAAAGTAGCGTGTTAATCCAAAGTCAATGAGCACTTTAATAATTCCAAGGAATGTTTTTTTTTTTAATAGAAATAATTTTCTTGAGTTTCATCTGTCATAACTACAGACTTTGATCATGGATTCCCAAAGACTCGTATAGAACAGGAATTAATATTTTTTTTCAAATCCCTATTTATATACATTTTCCCTTGATATATTAACGTAATAGAATGTCAAGATTTCCACCAAAAAAATAGTCTAACTGTAAACATGACTGCCCTTGAACTCTTGTTTACAACTTGCAACCATGGACAAAAGTTAAGAATATAATATAAACTAAATATACACAACAATCACCTAATTGCCCGAAACAGTCTGCACTGTGCCCGAATATAATTTTGTATTATTCGGTTGGGGTTCTACAAGTTCCATCAGTGCAAAGTTCCAAACGAGCATGCCCTTGGTTTCCTCTCAATCGAATTTTTTATTTTTTATTTTCAAAATATCAAAACCTTGGAATTTCACCCCAAACCTTATTTTATTCCACTCAACAGTTTCAAAAATTAATTATTGATTGACAGAAGGCTGACTTACTTCCTCTAAGTTTCATGACTCCAAATTAATGGGCAGTTCCAGTAAAGTCTGATACTGAAGTTGCATTTGATAATGTCCCCCAAACGTCTTTGAGAACGATAATAAAAGTTAGTTGTTGTTGCTAGTGTCTTCTTTCCTTAACTCGGGCAAAGACTTAAGATATTTCATTCTAAAGGTACCATGTACTGACAAATCGCAACACAAACCACTTGAATTGACGGACTGATGTAAGATCTATACTACATATCCTACGTTAATCTTTCGATTATTGGCTTTTTTGGCTTTATTGATCATAGTCAAGAAGAGCTTATGGGAAGGCCTGTTGTCATTGTCCGACGACCGTCCGTCCAATAGCGCGTTTGTTGTCGTTACCCCACCTAAATTACCTTAAGGATTGCATTAAAACTTGACACATACATTCATCCCAATGTCTAATTGGTCCTAAATTAAAAAAAAAAAAAATGGTGCTGCTTAGACATCCAATGTGGACGCTATAGCAGCCAATTTGAAAATCTTATCAATATTCTTTCGGAATGGATGGCATATCAACATGGGGTTTTCCACGAAAAAATCTCCGAAATGAAAAGGGTGCCGATCTAATACCCAATATGGCCACCACAGCAGTCGTCTTAAAAATCTTGTTATCGTTACACCTAATGAACTGAATGTCAAATCGACATGGGGTTTGAACCGGATGACTTCTTATGATGTCTAATTGATACTGAACGAAAATGGTTCCGTTCAGACATCCAATTTGGCCGCCACAGCGGCAATTACTACAAATTAGGGAGCAAACGATGGTAAGACAGAAAATAAGAAGACAATTGTGGTAGGTTCTTGGGGTCATAATGAAAATGGACCTATCTGACATCCAATATGGCCATCATGTCAGCCATCTTGAATTATTGTTATCGCTATTCTTTCTGAATGGAAAGTCATATCAGCATGGGGTTTGCATCAGAAGGCTTCTTATAATGTCTAATTGGTACTAAATAAAAATCGTTCCGTCAAGACATCCAATATGGCCACCAGAGTGGTAATTACTACATATCAGGGAGCAAAGGATGGTAAGACAGAAAGTAGGGAGACAGTTAGGGTAGGTATGGTATAATGCAAAATTAAAAGCAACATGCGGCACCAATATATTGAATGCATAAAATAATCTTACGGTATCAGCTCCAAATACACGGACATGAAGATATTCAAACATTATTACATATCAAACATGCCACATAAAACAAATATACATAAAACAGCTGACGGGGTAAGAACAATTAAAATAAGATTCACAATGTTTCACATACATATTTAAATGAATTTCTTAGAGATTTGTTATACTGGACATCTTTTTTAATATGTTTGAAAGTTGGCATTGGTTTGTACACTTAAATGAATTGCCGTGATCTTACAACTACATACCCCCAGTATTGAAACTGATCTAATGACAAGAGATTTTAATTTGAATTGGCATGTTCATTGTTTGGGAACAAAGTGATGCATGACTTTCCACATTAAGCAGCATCTATTGTAGTTCACATATTCCAAAATAGCTATAAATATGAGCTTTTTCAAATTATAAGCAACGTGAGTGCGACAACGACAGTAGAAAATCGTACAAATGCTGCGATTTTCATAATTGAATTCTACACCGGTCTGCGAGTGACACCTTGTTAATCAACTAAAACTGCTGCAACGAAAAGCCTGCGTGCCACACCTTATCTTAGCCAGTCAAGGTTCCGAGATGTTTACCCTATCTACACCTTGGCGGATCGATCAGATATTTCAGTGCTTTGTCCGAGCGACATCTATTGGATGTAACAGTGGTGCGTTGTACATGGACCGAAAATGGTGGAGGCAACTGGCTTCAAAAGAATACTTTGTAAGTTTAACATCAAAAGTATTATTAAGTACCAGAGAGAAGCCATTACAGGTGTATTTGAGGTAAAGGATGCATCTGTACACACACAAATCGGCAGTGGATAATTAATTATTTTACGAGTCTATTCCAGTTATGTGCTCCCCTTGTATCGATCATGTAGGAACAGTGTTCAAATTTGAACAAGTTGATTTTGATTGGATGCTTTGGCCTGCCGCGGTATCGAATGAAATTCACCGACCCGAAACACTGAAATATATGATCGATCCGCCAAGATGTAGCTAGGGTTAACAAATCGGAACCTTGGCTAGCGAAGATTGCCCCATCTACACCAATATAAAACAATACATTAGCATTGCACCAGTCTGTCAGCTTTGCACCTTAACCAGTTACGTGTGCTTTTTCGTATTGATTTCTGGACCTTTTGTATGAAAATGAATTAAATACCTTCCGAATCAACATACCCCATGCCTTGATGCAGAAATGTTATAAATGCATACGGCTTTTCTTTTCTCGACATTTACGAACGCACACAAGTATATTCAAATTTGTTCTCCATATCACGTTTTAAAGACTTTTGATATTTATCTTAAAATGTAACCGGTGAATAAGATTGTCAGCTCACTTCCTGGTAGCTATACCTATAAACACCAGGTTTCATTTCTGTATCTGAACAGACTTCGGAACTGTGAAACTGAAGGTCAAAAGTCTGTACTTTGCTGTGTGCAGTTTATCTTTAAGATAAGATTATGACTGCAATAAACACACCTTCCAGTGAAGATGCATTATTATAACCAGAGTTCAACCATCTGTCTCATGCAACGATATAGTAATAGAATCCAAAAGAAGAAAAAGAAAAAAGTTCACAAAAACCCGAAAACAACAAACTGGAAAGTTTTGACCTTGATCCTGAAGCTAAAACCCTAAACGCAACACGCTCGCTAGTAATGACACGCAAATGTATCAAGTTTCATCAATTGATACTAAATGACGTTAAAGTGGAAAAGAAAATGTGACGAAGGAACTAACGAACGAAGCACAAAACCCCGGAAAGAATGTTGTCTGCTTTTTACAAAAAGATGTGGAACAAAAAGCCAATTTCCCCCCTCACTAAACACACCCACCCATACATACTTTGTTTATCACATGCATTTTTAGTTATATAGTTTGCTAGTGACCGTATATGCGATTTATGACGTCACTGAGCAATTTATTGGACACGCTGATCCCATATATCTCGTATACGGTCACAAACTATACCGGATTTATCTCCCGGTAAATACACTGCATTTGACAAAGTTCACGCGAGATTCCATGTCAAGAGAACCCATGACAAATAAAATTCGGACGTTTATTTTAAAAATTACGCCATTTATATAAAATGTCGAATTTCTGCAACATAATAAGGAAAATTGTTTTATTTATGAGGAATCCATCCAGAATGACTAAAGAGACGACTTTTTATAAAAGTTAATTTCGAGTGGCATGAATGTTGTTGTTGTTGTTGTTGTTGTTATAGGGTTTAACGCCATTTTTCAGCACAAGATAGGCTATACATGGCGGCCAGTATTAATGGTGGAGGAAGAACCCGGGAGAACCCGGAAAGAGCCACCGACCCACGAGAAGCTACCGGCAAGCTTTCTCACATAACCACATTGGCCGAGCCCGGGACTCGAACCCACGCAGACAGAGGTGAGATGGCAGTGATCCGTAACTGAGAGCGCTTTAGACCACTCGGCCACTAGGGGCCCCTGTGGCATGAATGAGCTTCTTTGATGGGCTTACATTGATGTATCTTAGAAACTATTTAGTTTATTAAGTTGCATTGCCCTTCTTAACTGAGAAGATCAGGGTCTCTTAACCGACAATCTTGTTTTAATGCCAATTTTTATCCGTGGATAAATGTTAGCGATCTGACAAGTGCTGACTGTACATATGTAATGCCTTTATATATCTGACAAGTGCTGACTGTACATATGTAATGCCTTTATATATCTGACAAGTGCTGACTGTACATATGTAATGCCTTTATATATCTGAATGAAATTGCATGTTAATGTCATTGTTAATGGTTGCTGTTTATTTTTTGTCAACTTGTGAGAATAAGCCGAGGGAAAAAAAGAAACCAGACATTCAACTTTTCTATTATTCTACATTGTATTTACTTTCATAATGATTCTTTATCAAAACACCGAAGAGTGTTTTCTCTCTCTCTCTCTCTCTCTCTCTCTCTCTCTCTCTCTCTATTGCATGAATTATTGCGTGTTTCTTAAATGTCTTTTAGGGTTGGTCTATGATGCATTCAATCATCCCAGAACAGTAAAAAGTACATTAGTAAAATGTTAATATATTTTCTGGGAAAATTCCACAAAAAGTCCTAAAGCAACACCCAACGGACACGGAGCTAGTTTATGTTCAATGACGACGTATCGAAAGTGAAAAAGGAACAAATCCAAAGCTTTTTAAATTCTCAAATAATTTCAATCATCGCGTTGTTATCATCTGGCAAGTCGAATATATTTCTGGACGCGAGAGCCACTGGATGGAGATACATAAACTGACTTGCATTGAGAACCAACACACTGCCATCGATATCTCGTAACAACCGTTTTTCACCCCAAAAATAATCCGTTTGGACCTTGCGTTTACATCGGGCATATCTGCTCAAAATGAGAAAGGCTCAACAAATAACATAAGGTACTTAATATTGGCAAGGATACAATGATGAAACTATTGAAGAAACTAGGGCAATTGACTGAAGCCGTCTCATTAAAAAGATTAAAACTACAAAGCTAAGACGCGTCACCATTGTACCCAGATGTACAGAACAAAAGACAAATTGTTTGGAACCACTGGTACATTTTAAAATTGTTTGTATTCATAAACAATGTTTAAAAGAATTACTCATGGTTGCATGCCAATAACTTAGAAGCTATCCATGTATGTGCTGTGTTGAACTCAACCACGTACATAGGCTGGCACATGCAGGTGTAGTTTCAATGCCCGAGACAAAACCTTTTTGAAAGTTCGACAACAAGAGTTACCCACAAGGACAATAAAAAAAAAAACAGGACCTGACAATAGTAACAGTGAAAAATGTCATGTGCGTCCTGGCCGTCTCTTGCAACTAATTACCACCTTTTCTGCAATGACATAAGAGTAATCACGCATAATTTGCACTTAATTGATAAAAGAAATAAAATGAAAATATGTGCTAAAATAAAAAAAAAAAATCATTTACAGAGGATAGAGAAAACGAGAGAAAAGGATCCGAATCAAAGACCAACAGTGAAACCCCTTACAACCTGAACAAACCAAAATCCCCGTTTAAACTTCAATACATTTTTGGTCTCAAATTTTCCCTCTTTTCAATACAATTGTCTCAGTAAACCGGAATAACCTCTCCAGCAAAACCTAATTTGCACTTTGGTCTAGAAGATGTTCACTTTATACACAAGTCTCTAATCATATTTAATAATGACAGACTGTACATTATAGTGTTGTTGTCCTTTTATTTCTAACTGAGATAAAGATGCCATTCAGCACCGTGAAACAGATTCCCAGTCTGATCTTTTTCACTTCCGTCTGCTTTAACTTCTTTCCATAAAGATTCATGAACTCAAGGCCGACAAGGGGGGGGGGGGGGCAACCGGGGATATATCCCTTACGGGCCCGGGCCGAACAACACTTTTATTTAATGAAAGAAACATTTTGTTTGAACAAGAACTAGGAGAAGCCTGGGTGTTTCTTACCCCAGGGCCCGTGATCGTTCTGTACGGCCCTGCATGAACTTTGTTATATACAGAGATATCCAGTGCCGGGGATCAAAAGCCCTTTCGGCCAGAGTTAGAACTTAAGATTGTACAGTATCAAATTATTAAAGTTATTACAATTAAACAGCCACCTGTTAGTTAACTTTGAATGGAAACTGAACTTCAAACTCAACCTCCGAGTTTTTATATCGGTATTAGAGCATAATTCAAATATTATGATTATGGTGTTCTACTGCTTGAATACTTTAGTGATCACTGTTCAAGAAGCATTCATTCTACTTTCAATTCGACAAGTACATCTTGCTACGAAAAACAGTTGACAAATATTTCCAAAATTAATTTGAGCAGATACTTGTGATTTTACATTACAGGTAAACACGACAAATCAAAGGATTGAATATATATATATATATATATATATATATATATATATATATATATATATATATATATATATATATATATATATTCTCTTTAAACTTCGACAAGTAA
Organism: Megalonaias nervosa; assembly: GCA_016617855.1. NCBI lineage: Eukaryota > Metazoa > Mollusca > Bivalvia > Unionida > Unionidae > Megalonaias > Megalonaias nervosa. The sequence continues at coordinate 48,743 of JAECUM010008104.1, read as the reverse complement.
TTATTCAAAACACAAAAGACAACCATGCTTGGAAACTGAACTGCAAATTTTAAAGCTCAGAAAATCAAAAGTGATGTTTCAAATCTGTAAAGTTATTTGCGATTTGCTGAAGCTAAATCTCAACCTTAGTTTGATGATCCTCTCTGACTTCCTGCCTTAAGAATAACAGTTCATGTTGATTTTCTGTTTCCTGTCAAATTCACGTCATTAGGAGAAAATTAACTAAATTTTACACCGCATGATCATATTTGTTCAAGTCCTTGACAAGGTAAACGTTTCATCATTTCAGCTGTACTAGTTCATCACTAACTAGAAACCAAGTGGCCTCAGTCTAACTGTATTGGTGTTTTTATGTGGTCACTACTAAGGGGCTGACCACCACTCCATACAGACGTCATGTCCACCCAGTCCACCAGAGTGTCAAACTCAGGAATTGCAATTACTTGGTCATTCGTCACAAACTCTTGGTCGCTGATCACCTTTTTAAGAAACCCCTGATATAATTCTGAAGTAACAACTTGCATAACTTGCTGACGCATTCCCAATGTATGCAGCACATATTGACTGTCTTCAGTAGACAACCTGACAAGCGATGCGTCTGGTAGGAGTTTAATGGCTTCTATTAAATACCATGCTGATTTTGGACATACAGAGCTGAAGAGACTTCTGCATTTCTTCCTGAAGCAAGCCACGAGGGTATTAAATGATAGCTTCATCTGATAGCGGCGAGCATGCAAGCGGAGATTTAGATACATTATATAGTGAAGTCCGCTGAGAATCATTTTTGCTTTGTCCAGAGAGAAACCGGACAATTTTTGGTAAAGGGGTTTCAGTGATGTATCGTGAATTGCCATGAACTGAACCATCTCTGAACAGCCTAATATGGTACCCAACACGTCGTTCTGTATGATCCAAACCTTTTTGTAAAGTTCTTTAACAATATACTGCTTAATGTGTCCGATCATATTCCTTTTGGGAACAAAGTAGTTAGGAATGGTGCGTGTTTGAAGACATTGCGCGAGTTCGTCAACAAGAGCTAGTACACATTGTAGGATATTATCGAATCTCCATGTATCCAAAGGCAACGTCTCAATCACCCAAAGTAATACGTTCTTCATCATGTAACTTGTCAAACATTTTGGTTCGACGAGAAGGAGTTTGTACATAGATTTAAAGAAAAGGTATGACCGTAGTTGTGCCTCACTCAGTTCTCTCAAAAGCCTTTTCTCCAATACTGAAAAGGACACCCGCCATTCCAACTCCTTCATGGGACTTTCCTCGTGTCCAGCGGCCACAAATCCACATCCAAGTTTTTTAAGTTCTTGAATTATTTCCCTTGTAGGCCAGCCACTAGGCCTCTGGCGAAATATAAATGAATTGGCGATATCTGGCCAGTCAGCCATTGTCAAGACAGCCACATAATCCAACTGATGGATTCCAAGTTCGTCTTCACATGCTCCCGATAAAGCTGGTCCTTTCGGAAGAAAACTTTCCCCATGCGGCGCGTTCAGGAAGTTGAACACGCAGAATCTCGAAGATTGCAGAGTCAGAGCCAGATGTGTTTGCAACACTTTCGGTTCAAAATATTCGGGTGCTTTGTCTTCGTTTTGTCTACAAGAGACGATTTGTAGCAACACATATCCTGGAAATTTGCTTTCTTTCACCAACAGATGAGGAAAATTCACGTCCTCGGGCATTCTCTGTAAAATGTCAATCCCTTTGAACTCAAAGATAACGTCTAGATCTGTCTCGTTCACTGCTCCGCTGTTTGTATCTACAACAGGAAATCCCTTTTCTAAATACAATCCATCCATGGAACTCCCTAATAGAACTATGTTATCAATGTGTAAATGCTTCAAGATTTCAGCAGAGTTGTCTGTCCTGCCTGGCAGTTCTCTCCTGCTGTAGATAAATTCGGACCCTGAACATTCTTGCAGTTCTCTTAGGAACTTGTTTTCCCAATCTTTTTGTCTTTCCTCAGCCGCGATAATACGAAGGTCCCGGAACGCATCCTGGTCAAAAGCAACGCACTGAAGAAGCTTTTCCTCAATGCAGATATTGCCGCCTTTTTCTTGTTCGGACTTGTATAATATTTCGCACATGGTGCTTGTTTTCCTAACGCTAACGATCTTCTTTTTGAAGGCAGCGTACTTTCTTTACAGCTAGAAATAATGTATGCATCTTTTCTTTTCTTTTCTATTTTTTTTTTGTTTTTTTTGTTTTTTTTTGTTTTTTTGTTACCTATTCATATTAATTTGATATGTTCGTATTACATCGAGAATACCATTTTACACGTGCAGTTCAACTTGAAACCTCAGAGCTATACACGGAACTAAACCAAAGTTTAATCGTATCGCGTAAATGTTGGTACACTGTCAACAAACAAGCCAGTTGGAATGGCAACGTTTTTAACATTTTCGACTGTAAAAATAACGGGTGCGCTTCGTCGGTGTGATTGCTTTGCATACGTGTCGCTCTAATTTTTTTTACAATACTATCCTATGTCATCCACCTTTAATGAAAGTCCTTTTCCCATGATAATGCACGCGAAACATCTTGGAACCAACTCTGTGAATAAATGTAAAACAAGATTACTGATATTTAAGTTACTGTATACGCGATTAAATTCGCCCTAACAACGCCCAAGAGCTGGAGAGGCGACTTGGAAATAAAACGCATACTTTAAAGACCTTCCAATAAGTTTGCATGGACAATTTCAACCCAGCTTTGCCAAAACAAAACAAAAAAAAACTTTCGGTTCTTTGCTTTGGAACTAAGAAAGAATTTCCCTTTTTTCAGCTGGGAACTCTCATACACATAGAACCAGAAAAATGTATTCATTTTTTTGACATCCTGCAATTCATACACATTACTTCTAACACAACTATATATATATGCATGCTGTTGAACACTGAAATTGAACTGTAATCATAGCAAAGGGTAACGGAAATAAAATACCTTCAAATGCACCGGCAATCAAATGCACAGACAGTTTCGATTAAGAATTCCTGACTGGCTTATACTAGTGATAATAAATAAATTATAAATATCAAAGAATAAAATTGATCAATTGATAGTAAAGTAAATAAGTAAAGTAAATAAATCTATAATCAAACTAGTAAACTAGAAATACTATACAGCAAAGGTTCATACTTGATGTCATACTATCACGTGATAGCCTTCTTCTACCATGGTGTTAGATGCTATTTTTGTTGTAGTAGTTATAACATCTCTCTCTCTCTCTCTCTCTCTCTCTCTCTCCATGCTAAAAACAATAAAAATATTTTAAAAAATAAGAAACGTACACACACAAGCGTACACTCACTTCTGTCTTGAAATCTGACCATCGTTTTATTCTAGCGCATGTTTATTGGGTTAATATGTACACTGAGTAAACAGACACATAGACTTTTGCTTTGCTGCCCTTTTGAAGAAAGCCAGGGCCCTTGTGAATTTTAGAATACCCCCCCCCCCAACACAAGTTATCTGAATAATTTATCTTAATATCTACAGCCAGAAGAGGGAGGTAGGATGAGGGGTGGTGGGACTTTTGACGATGTTAGTTATTCCAAATATCAGTTATTATAGATCCTACTGAACCACCAACACATCATTTTCGTCACACACACACACACACACACACACACACACACACACACCGCTTACCTATTTATGTCGAAAACGGCTATACATTACTACCCTTTAAACCAACTCGATTCGCCATTAAATGTCGAGTAGACACTATATGACAAGGACTAGCAGTAGGTCGACAACGACAGGGGCCTAGAGTTGGTATGAATATTCATGAGTTTGGACTGGACTCTCTTGACTGGTAAGCTGATGTTTCATTTTCCATGCTCTAGAACAGGGGTCTCAAAGGAGATTACAAAGGTGGTGCGGCCCTTGGGCCATCGAAAATGCCCTCATGCGGCCCTCTGGGTGGTTTGAGTTTGAGACTCCTGTACTAGAGTCTTAGACACTGCAGCTCTGCGGTGTTTTTACAGCTTTTAAATGTCCAATTCAAAGCAGATCACAGTTCTTTCTTTGTGAATACCTACTAACCAGAGTTAGGTGTAGCTACATTGGGGGCAAATGAATAATAACAGTGTGTGTGTGTGTGTGTGTGTGTGTGTGTGTAAGAGAGAGAGAGAGAGAGAGAGAGAGAGAGAGAGAGATATGTAACAATTAATGACTTTCATATATGATACATGCCAGAATTAATGAATGACCTCATATTTTAAACTTTAGGGTGCAAAGAATCCAATAAAAATGGAAAAACAGTCATCTGATTTTATAACTTGTATGCAAATTATCACTTTCGCACAAACAGAGCCATTGTAGAATAATTTACGGGGCTTAAAAACATAACTGTAAATAGAAATCAGACTTTGATCCATCAAAATGAGTTGTATATAGCTGGATTGATTAATGCAAGTTGTTACTGTGATATGAATACATCTAATTGTACGTTTTTCTATATGCGTAACGTGTGTAATTGATGAAATCTGAGATTCGTGTGTATAATGCAAGCATATAATTTTAAAAAAAAAATTATACAGATAAATGCGGACAGGATTTGTGGGCCCAAGGAAATATTCTCCAGCAGACCCCTATGAATGACATTAAAAAAATTCTCTTCGGCGTGGGACCCCTGACCGTTTTGAATCCCTGGAATATGGCCCAAGTTGTCCTACCCCTGTTCGCGGCCCTTTTTTTTACCTTCCAGTACTTGTCTCTAGATGGAATGCTGAGCAATGGTACATGCAAACTGGGGAATAATATGACCTTATCTTTTTCAATACCAATTTTAAATATTGAAAATAATACATTAACGAAATTCCTTCCAATTATATCACAATACCAGGCACCTATTTCGTATGTAAAGGTGTGCGTGGATTTAGACTGATCTTTCTTACTTACCAGTCTTTTGCAGAACAATTGTCAGTAAGTTTCAAAATCTTTACAAGCTCAACAGCCTTCATCTGAAAGCAATTCCGTTTTCTCTTCCAGATTTAAACATTACAAAGAGTAATGATGACCTAATTGCTATCATTAAGTGATTTCATTCAGGGTCGATTACATCTCTCTCTCTCTCTCTCTCTCTCTCTCTCTCTCTCTCTCTCTCTCTCTCTATATATATATATATATATATATATATATATATATATATTCTAATTTATCTTAGTTTTGCTGTTTTTTAAGCGATCATTGCGCAGAAGCCTCTGCACAGTAATATGATACAATTAGAATAGTAACAAGGGAAGACAATCTGTATATGCAGCAATATGATTCATAATCAGTCAGTCATATTTTCACAAATAAGGTTCAAAATTTGTATGGCAATAATTAGGAAAATACTTTAACAGCACACTGTTCATGTGGAAACTCGAGCAAATTAAGAAAGATGTACTTCTTTATTCCACCATGCCAAACTCCGACCCCTTCACCCCAACATGGTGTCTGTAACTTTTCCAACCGAAGATGAGAAAAGAAATTAAATCAAGTAATTATTAGTAGTAAAAGGAGCAGGTGAATAATTCAGTGTTTAAAGTATTTAACAAGTAGAGACATCATGGCGGTGAATGACTTATGCATGAGAAAGGAATTTTTTTTTTTTATGGAGATTGATGGATTTATGAAAAGATCACAGCTGTAAAAATATTGAATTTGAAGAATTGGTAATAGAATAGTTTCATATGTTTCATAAGTTTTGTTGAGACATCTTCAATGGTTCAATGGTTATATATATATATATATATATATATATATATATATATATATATATATATATATATATATATATATATATATATATATATATATACAGAGAGAGAGAGAGATTGCTTAATATCTAATATTTTTTAACAGCCATAGCCTTTACTATCTCATGTGTGGATGTGTCTGGCTTAAGAAATGTCAAGTTAATTGCTTTTGCTAAAAGGTCTGTGCCATGTGCTTTGACATAGCGATGATAACTGAACGGGCTTGGCTGTGCAAACCGTTGAATTATCTTGAGAAGCAATGTTCTTTCAAAAGGGAACACACTATAAACCTATGGAATTATAGATTTTAAAGGATAGATGGGGTGGGGGACATTGTTGAATGCCAAATTTTAAAACTGGAATAGATTTACTTTCCACATGTACGGAGATATACATAACCGGTCGAGTAAATTGTTTAAATAAATTGTTTACGCTAAAAGGACTGAACAATAGTTTTGACAAGATGATAACTGAATGGACTTGGCTGCACAAACACACAAACAGGTGGGTCGTGTTCTGAAATAAAGTTCATCACAAAATGAATACATTTTCAAATTCAATTTTTTATACACACATACAGAGAGAGAGAGAGAGAGAGAGAGAGAGAGAGAGAGAGATGTGTAATGTATAATTGATTAGGATAAGTATAGTTTTAAATCAAATTATATATATATATATATATATATATATATATATATATATATATATATATATATATTCCTTTAATTATGAAATTAAAGAATTTAACTAATTGGTATCACTTTTTTTATTAATGAAAGAAAGTAAAAAGAAAATCAAAAAACGCTATTTCCTTATTGTAAAGTGCTTGAAACTCCCTGGCATGTTATACTAAAGAGACAATATTCAAATAAAATCACTGATGGAAAATTGCAGTCTTGAGCCATAAATAGGATTACTATAAGACAATATATATATAAGCATATAAATTTAACGAAAATAAAGTTTGTAGCGCATACCAAGTGATGTATTCTGGTCAGGAAATTTCTTCGTCCGGAGATGACAGAATTATTTGGATCGTTTTGTTTCTATCTTGAAGGCCCTAGTAAGTTCTTTAGGTTCACTTTAACTTCTGACAAATCAGAAAAATTACAAGTTCTTTCAAAAAAGACGTTGTAATAGGAATCAGGCATGCCTGTGACCACTGGCAATGTGTAACAGTAAGAGCTAAGTTGCAAAGCCTCCAGAGCAGGTTAATGTTGTACAGAAAACAACAGTCCAGTGTACCAGTCAAGAATGCGCATCACAAACTCATGAATATTCATACAGACTCCAGGTGCTTGTCCTAGTAGACCTTCCGCCTGTCCTGTTATCTGAATGACACTAACAAGAACTAAATCTAAAAATAGCATCTCGGTATTTCCACTGCTTTGTTATTACGGATAGAACAAACTGTTTGCAGAAAGCATTACGTGATTTCCATGTAACTGTGATCAGTGATTTTCTGCCCGGTTGAGTGAGGGGACCAAGACCAAGTGGGAGGGGGATGACGTTTGCTTGCCCGATGGCATATTCTCGCGCAACAGACGAAAGCATTCGATGTGATTTGTTGCTGTGGGGGTTGTTTTTGTTTTCTTTTGGGGTTTTTTAAAAATAAAAGCCAGCTTACCCAGGCAAGCTAGTTGACTAGAAAATTTAACTTGTCTTTGGGAAATTTGAGCTTGCCCGAAGCATATCCCAAAATGAGTGAACAACATAAAAAAAACATGAATTCATGTAATATTTATTTTAACTTATATTTCATTTTTGTCTTTGTTGGCACCATTAGAATAACATACCGCTACACAGACACATGCACATACCAACACACACGCACGATATATACAAATACGTATGTATGGACATATACACGCACATAAACATACATAGTTGTATTAATGCTTGCATAAATTATGATATGAAGAAAGTATACAACACGCTAATGTGCGACCTGTAAAATACATTAGAATATGTTTGTTCAACCACAGGCGTACACTTAAATACGAGCTCCTTCTGGGGAAGACAAGCAGCAGAGAGGGTGGACCCTACAAATTAGTTTTCGAACCAAAAGATTTAAACATGAAAATCATACTAAATAAGGCAAAAAATATAGGGTCAATAACTCTAAACCAGAACCTCTAACCGAATTGAGATTCTCTCAACGTGGGTTATTTACGCTGTTGCTTTTCGTGACACCTGTGTTTGTAAATGCTATGCGTGTTCGTTTATGTGCTCGTGCGTGTCATTTTTGTCAGTCCACCCTCTCTGCTGCTGTGGATTTTATCCAAATATTTTATCAGGTCCGTTACGATATCTCGACCTAGGATCATGCAAATTTATTGTTATAAAACCAAACGGAATAGCTTGTGCTTTTGAAAAAAAGTTTTTGAACTTAATCATATCCATGTCCCCTGAACACCAAGTATAATAAATATTTTGCAGCGTATGATTATCAACTCCGTTAAACACAACTAAAATATTACAGTTATCTCTGATCACTTTTGGAATTTGTGTATACCGCTGGGTAACATAAATCACGTCTGTATTTTTATGTCTACCTCTGGAAAATATCCGAGCTGGATTTGATTGTTTGTCCAGCATGACATCGTCGTACACTACTAAATTATTAATAAGTCCATCAAGATCATCTACAGATGGCGCTTCATCAATACTGGTAATAAAATCAATAATATCATTACCGTCTTCATTCAGCAACTTTGCATTTTCATTAAAATCTTTAAGCACTTCATAGCATCGTTGATCATCTACAGATGGTGCTACTAAATATAATTTATCCCACTTAAGCCATCTCATTATCAGATTAAGCAATAACTGCGTCTTACCACTTCCAGATGGCCCAATTATTATCATTCTAATAGAATTCGGTAGCGCTGGGTGATGCTTGACTGGCTCTTGTCTTCGTGTCGCCGAAAAGTCAATTATATCCATAATAATAAATAATATGAATTTATATTGTGTTCGATGCAAGGCACCCACCCCCACCGCTGGGTTAACAACAATAATAACAAAAAATAAAAAGCATGCACTGACAGGTAAGTGTGAAAAGTGTGGCACAAAAAACATACAAATTTATTTCGTCTAGCACAAAGACAGGAGGTGATATCGCTGCTTCGTTGGGTAAATTACCTGGGACTCCGTGGGCAACGTATCCCGGAGAAAAACGCTTACCAGGATATAATTATTGTGGTCCTGGAACTCGACTTGATATCCGACTTGACGAACGAGATCAACTAAGACCAGGAGAGTATCCAATAAATAAGACTGATCAAGCATGTCACGTTCATGATGTTGCGTATAAAAGTAAGGATTTACAACAACGACATCTCGCAGATGTTAAACTGATTCATGCGTTAAATTCTATACCTGATAAATCTCTCAGAGAAAAACTCGCTAGTTTTCTAGTGAAATCTGCTATGAAAGGTAAAATAATGCTAGGGGCTGGGTAATTAATTATATAACCTATTATAATGGAATCCATTTATTATAGCCCAAGAGGATATTGGAAGGGCAGAGCAGCGATTAGTAAGCTTGCTGAAGCAGCAAAAGTCTCACGTGCTGTTGCTGCAGCGTGGTTAGCACGACAGGCCATATGGCAAATCTATCTACGTCCACCTAAAAGAATTCAACACGCGTATTTTGATGTCAGGGTTCCCAATGAAGTTCATCAAGCAGATATTTTGTTTTTACCACATGATACCATTAAAACACGTGAACGTCAATCACGCACATACAAATACGCGTTAACTGTCGTTTATGTTGCAAGTAGATATAAAGAAGCGGAACCATTATCAACAAAAACAACATCTGAAGTTGCATCTGCGTTTGAACGAATTTATCAACGAGGACCTTTGCGATGGCCACAGTTGCTACAAGTTGATCCTGGCAAAGAATTTCTTGGTGCTGTATCATCGCTGATGAAAAAGCATAATGTCAAAATCAGAAAAAGACACATCGCAATTCATCGTGATCAGGCAATAGTTGAGCGGTTATGTGGATACCAGTATGCAAAGGAAATAATTCAGAGCGACATGAGATCTCGTGAATGGGTTGCAAGATTACCAAGTGTGATATCTGCGTTAAATAATGAAATTACTCGTGCAACTTCTATGAAACCTATTAATGCAATTACAAAGAAACATATACCCCGTAGCGATGGCTACGGACAACGACGTGACTTTTCAAAACAGCCAGTGTTAGGTAATGTGACTGTCAGATATTTATATGAACCTTGAAGGAGGTAAAAAAAAGAGCAACTGATCCTCTCTGGAGTGTGACCACACATAAAATTTCTAGCGTGGTTAGATCCACTGGCAGACCCGCAATATACAGACTGGATTCAACTGCTCCTCAGCGTGGACTTGTACGTGAACAATTACAAGTAATTCCTGAAGACACACAGTTACCACCGCGTTCACTTTTGTAAACTAGCACCCCTACGTCGATTGCATTCAAGACAGGTCAGCATCACATTTTCGCGTGTGTGACCGATACTACTATTAATTCTGTCTACGGTGAACTGTCTTGGATTATTACTCGTATACTCCCATAGCATATTACAGTTACAACTTGCACCATGATTATTCTGTCGTTGTTTTAGTGTCATAATTAATTCAGTATCAATATCAAAGTCGCGATTATTTTTTTTGTCACATTGCTTATAACCAAAAAGTTTTTTTCTTATTACCCCATTGCTAGCAGTTTGATTATTATTTTCTGTAAAATTCATAATAACCCTGTGTAGTTGAGATATTCTTCTGACTCGAGACACTGCGAGATAAACTAAATTTGACCATTCGATTCTATCATCGACAATCCAGATATTTGTATCAGCAATAGTTAGTCCTTGTGACGAATGAATCGTTATAGCGTATCCTAATTTCCATGGAGTTTTATCCATGATCAACGCGCTCTCAACAACATCAACATCAACCAAAACAATATCATTCAATACAAGATTTTGTTTTTCATTTGTTCCTGGAATTTCAACTTCAATATTCTGTCGTCGAGTATCTGCTGGGCGATAACACAATGGTACGGGTAGATTTGAAAACTTTTCTTTATGTAACAGAAATAATTTCTCTTGCAATTCATCACGAACTATTTTTCTACTCGCAACTATTAAATCATTTGGTCTCCATAAATTCCAAAAATCGTTCACAGGAGTTTCTGGAATTATTTCACGCATTATCTCACATTGTATTCTATCTGGCTGTAGCCTGATTAATCATTGAAATTCTTTCAGAGGTTCATCAATAGCTTTATGATCATCGGTTATCTCCTCATAATAATCCACAAACGTTTTTAACCACTCGTGCGGAACTGCCCAACGAAAGGTATTGGTTGACCATGATCGCCGCACATTATCACAGCAGTATTTTTTGTCAGTAACCAATCGAGAAATATTTTTAATGTTTCTAACGATACTGTACAAATTTCATCCCAGATGATAATCCGGGGTATATATTTCTCACCTATTCGCTCAGGTGTCCACGTATCCCCGCACCATCTGAAGAAACCATGATAAGTTTGAGATTTTACTCCACGTTCATTTATTTCTCTGGCTAGTCTATGTGTAGGTGTCAGAACAATCATATCAACGGAGTTCTTCAAATCCGTAACATCGTTACGGCGAAATAATTTAGTGGCACGTGTTGTTTTTCCAGAACCTCCAGGTCCATTGAGATAAACGGTTTTATGTCTGGCCACAGGATCAAACACAGATGGTGCTGTCAATGTTAATATTTGATTATGATTGCTGTAATATATTTCCTTGATTTCAACGTCTGCAGATTCTGAATAATCAAGTATATTTTCTTGTTTTATTTTCCATGATCCCCATTCACCATTACCGAGTAGTGGTTTTAGCAAATCTAAATACGCTTTATTTATATAAAATGAATCCGTGGCAACTCTAACCGCGTAACGAGGGAATCTATTTATCATCGATAATAAATTTATGGAAACGTAAGCGAGCATAGAAGATCTTAAATGAGTAAATTGCGGTGACTCACCATCAGTATAGCTCACGACTGTACCTAATTTAGACCCGTCTGATAAATAAGCATTACTCCGACTCATAAATGTGTTTTTTTCCGTTGTATCAGTAATTATAAAATCGAGTTCAGCATCATCCATAATTAATCTTGTACACATTCGTTTATGATCATATGATCCTCCTTGAGTAAACTTACCAATTATTTTCCTACCAAGATCTTTTGCAATTTTATTTTCATAATCAATCATATCAGGATTTTCATCACCTGACTTTGTCAGGGAATATTACTTTTGCTGTGGTAACCAAACTTGTTTCTGCGGACGATACGATATAATGGCTTTACTTACGCTCAACGACACTAAGATTCCAGTATCAAGCATATATCGTAATAGTACTATTGGAGCCCAATATTTTTCTGAGAAATGTCTTCCAAACCAAACATAAATAATCGGATGCAGATTTTTCGCAAACTCGAATGACTCTATACAAGCAATCCAGTTAAATCAAAATCAGGTAAGAGTCCATTTATCGCAACTCTGGTCATCTCGTGTGTGGGATGTCCAAATCTTTTGAAATATTCAGAACAGTCTCCGTATCCAAGAAAACTCCCAGGATAACACGCTACCATATCAACCGATATAATATCGCTATAATCGTATTTAGTGTTCCACAATCCGCCGTGTCCGTATTCGACACAACTGTGCTGGATGTCTTCAAGAAATTCTAATCGTGTCGGTTTCCATGAATTTTTCTCTTGAGCAAAGTGAGCAGCAACCGATGGAACTGTAAAACAATTATGCAGTAATCGTTCAACTTCAACATCATCAGAATTATATTTCAATGCAAGGTTCTTCATTTCTTCATGAAGAGATTCTGCACGATAAATTTCTCCGTTAGGCCTGACAAATTGATCGTAATACGAATCTGAACTCTGAAATAACCAAACAGGTACAGGGTCACTCTTACTAATATCACTGATAACGTCAAATATGTAATCGCTGTAAAATTTAACGGTTCTATCCCGTGGAAATAGTGTTACTGCCACAGTCCATGCATGTGCGTTATGATCAATGATCGTTATAGGGGTTCCATTTTTTGTATGTTTCGGTTTGTACAAAATCTCTCCAGTTAGTGTTTTTACTGCTATTGGAAATCTCAGTTTCTTTTCTAGTTTAGCAACGTCGCTGATAGATGCTCCGGTATCTTTAACTGTTTCTGCCTACGCATTTATTTTTTTACGTCTTAGATCCGTTAAACCGTTTCCGAGTATTGCTTTTGAGAAATGTTCTATAACTCGCTCAGCTACGCAGTTTAGTCCCCTTGACAAAGTTGTTGAGGAAAATAACATTGGTTTGAGATTATTAACGCTAGGTTTATCATTTAACGGATATATCGCACAAACAACTGCGGTTACAGGATATGCTCGTTCATAAGACGGTTTATCAATACCAGTCAATGTTCCTGGTTTTGATTTTTTATTTAATGTAACAGTATTATTTCCAGTATGAAGCCGTACAGGGTCACGTTTATCACGGATAATCCAAGTGTCATCATCTGTCTGCACAATAAATTTTACTAGAATAATATATCGCTGATTGTCGAGATAGTTGATAATATTTCTACCTCGTTCGTCACGCATTCTAGCATCAATAGTATTCATGATCCTGAATGTTGACCAAGTATAAGCCACACCGTCGTTGCGAAATTCTTTCTTGGTTTCACGGATACGATCGATTATACCGCTATTTATCAAAGCCAGATCTTGCATCGAAAAATTAAATTTAGATTTCGGTAGTTTGTCAAGATCAAATCTTGCTCTGGAAGGTTTATTTGCGGATAATCTCTCAAATTCCTCCATACTATAATTAAGACAAATATATGTTTAATTAAACTTTAATTATATATATACATAATGATTCAAACAAACAATAAATGCAGGTGGCTCATGATTGGTTATTCAACTCCTTGTAATAGATCATGCGTAAATGAATTCTGTGGTCAACATATGCAAAGTTTTCGCAAAAGTAGTCTAGGACCGAAACCGTGTTTACGACGCGGTGTTGGGGTCAGACGAGAAACACGGTTATGTGTGCAATGCGGTGGTAAACGATACAGAGAGTTGAAACGATATTATGATAAGAAATATAATAATGAATCCCCCGTAAAAGCCGCTGAAGACTATCTGGCCAGATTTTCAAAATAATCATTTAGACAAATAGTATTATATATAATGGAGCAAAATGAATTTGTAAAACATCCTATCATTAAAAATTACGAAGCGTCTCGTGATGGTGTCATCAGAAACTGCAAATTAAAAAAACCAGTCGGTTTTGTTACTAAAACTGGTTATATCATGTTTAGTGCTGGAAAAGAAAAATATCACTCACATAGATTCGTATTTGAATGTTTTCATGGGGTCATCAAAGATGGACTTGTAATCGATCACATTAATTCAAACCCGAAAAATAATTCTTTAGAAAATTTACGAATATTACACAGAGTCAAAATTGTAAGATAGGAAATACTGGTATTAGTTGCAAGACTCCTAGGTCGGTTATATCCACAAATACAGACACTGGTGAAGAAATAATTTTCCCATCAATGAATGCTGCTGCCAGATATTTTGGTATTCACTCGAATTCAGTACAATTTGTGGCAAATAATATAACCAAGTCAGCATTTTCGAAAAAATTAAAACAAAAGATCACGTTTCAGTATGCACAATGAAGGGAGATAACTCCGTTATCGCTGATAGAGTAATCAAGCACTTGTTTCCCTTTTGTCATTGCGTACATAACACACGTTTATTCAACAGTATACATCTAATCCATCAAACATTAAATTCTGAATATTTTATACTGATCAAACACAAAAATCTCAATTCCGTGATTTTATTCTTTGACGTTGTCAAGATGATATTGAAATCACGAAGTAAAATCACAACGAACCGCGCTATAGTAGATTTTACACAAGCCGTGTGTGCGGTAATCATTATCGATTTTTTATTTTATTTTTTTTTTTTGTTTAGGCTATAGCATGTGGAAAGAACTGGAATATATCGATCCAACGCATTTACTAATACAGTTCTGGCTAGCTTGATAATGCAGTATTTGTAATCAGGGCAGAAATGGCTGAAATGTGTAAGATTGCAGATTTCGTGATTTATTTTATTCAGAATCTGATAGTATAATAATCACAGAATCTGCAGTGACAGAGTCAGGGCTAGGTAACTATATATTTATTTTTGAAACGTATATGCATAAATGAATCTGATGGTGCAGTGGTTAGCGCGTCTGGCTCCCGTGATGTAATCACGGACTCGAGGTCTAGACCAGAGGTCTAGGGTTCGATTCCCCGTACCGGTCATATGTCGGGGGTGGCGTTAGGATGCCATTTTTAATAATTGGGGACGCAAGCGAAAGCCCCATGTAACCCTCGCCAACGTCAAACAACGTGGCGAGTGCAGTTTTGCATTTACCCCAGGGTTCGATTTGGGGGGGGGTACATGCGCTTGCGCCCCTAAAATAAACAGCAGGGTGATGTGAACTCGTGACCTTCTGACCTCACTGAAGGGTACCTACATAGGGGCATTCAGAAAGAATGTCCGCCGGACCAAAAAAGTCTCAATAAGGTGCCTGTGGACCATAAGACAGGTCTTAACCACGAAGAGTGCCTGTGGGTCATAAGATAGACCTTAACCAAATTAAAAAAAAGAAAAAGAAGAAAGGACTCTTAGGATCTTATTGGTAAAGGCTTTACCGGCAGAAGGACCCAGTGGAATGGTAGATTGAACATCATTGCTGCTGTTTATTTTTATTCAAAAATATATTTTATATTTATCTGATTCAGAATATATTTCATATTTATCTAATTCAAAAATATATTTTTACTTTTATTTTGATTCAGAAATCTGATTCAGAATATATTTTTACTTTTATCTGATTCAGAGATAAATATTTATCTGATTCAGAATATATTTTTACTTTTATCTGATTCAGAAATATATATTTATCTGATTCAGAAATGTATATTTATCTGATTCAGAAATCTGATTCAGAAATATATTTTTATCTTTATCTGATTCAAAAATATATTTTTACTTTATCTGATTCGAAAAAATATATTTTTCTGATTCAGAAATATATTTTTATTTTTATCTGATTCAGAAATATATTTTTACTTTTATCTGATTCAGAAATATATTTTTACTTTTATCTGATTCAGAAATATATATTTATCTGATTCAGAAATAAATATTTATCTGATTCAGAAATATATTTTTACTTTTATTTGATTCAGAAATAAATTTTTACTTTTATCTGGTTCAGAAATATTTTTATTTTTATTCTGATTCAGAAATATTTATTCTTAAATATTTATTCAGAAATATTTTTATTTTTATTCTTATTCAGAATATATTTTATATTTATCTGATTCAGAAATATTTATTTTTTCGTTCTGGAATTTATATTAAACAAATAATTTATAATATAAAAAATAATGAACCACGAAAACATCACATCAATTATTGCTGCTATTAAGCAATTACAACACAGCGGTATAAAAAATATCTGATGAGCTTGATCCTGAAAAAATAATGAGTGATTTTGAATCATTACAATTTCGAAAGTCAGAAAATAGATATACGCTGCCCTCCGATTATAGATTCATAAAGTTAATCCAGCAGGTGATGTTACTATCGCTGGCAGCAATCACGGATACCCAAATGAAATTATTTGTTCCTCTTTCACGTTCAATCGAAAAGGTTAGGTCAGATTTATCTCACGAATACGAAACGAAAAGAATTGTACACGCTCGTATAAAACAGTTGAGAGATATTATGTCGATGATGGAAGAGTTACTGGCTAAAGATAAGTCAGAGTGTGACTCTGATCATAGTGACGTTGACAACGAAACTAACAGTGTCATCCGTGACATAGTCACGGACGTTGTACCGGGATAATTCATTTCTGACTACAGTAAAAAAAAAATAATTCATTTTAGATTTTTATGTGGATTCAGTATCATGATCAAACATACTAAACCACCGCGTTCACTTTTGTAAACTTTTGTCTGAATTTGATAACGGATCACCACATATCATTATATTTATTATGAAAATGTGGTGATCAGTTATCAAATTCAGACAAAGATTGTTTTTTGGTGTTTTACTTGACAGAGTTATCTCGCTTTATGTGTATGATATCTCATCACGAGGTGGAGACGTGAAAAATTATTCCAGCGGTGGTTTTCATACAAAGGTTATTTAGCGAATCTGAGACCTCTATCGTTAATAACGGATCGGTACATTCATTATATATTATTATGAAAATGTACCGATCAGTTATCAAATTCAGACGAAGTTGTTTGTTTTTTTGTTTTTTTTGCTTAGTGTTTTCTACGAAAGCACATACAAGATTATATTTAACGCCTCTGACCTGAGATCGAGCAAGTGACCAGACTGGTCAGTAAGTTTGAAATGTATCCGCGATAAGAATGGATTATGACATTTTAGATAAACAACGTTGATTGGTTCTGATACAATCAAATCGCCTGGGGATTCTTCAGGGGTAAATGAATATAGAATGTATCCTTGTTGGGCCTGGTTGGATTTTTCAGTGTCAACTTGATAACTGCCGTCGACGGCATCGCACACTAGATTGACAGCGATCGTTGATGTAATATTAACGATACCCGGTGATACATGGCGACCTTCACCGTACGGATCGTTGTTGTATCGGAGGATATTCGGTGGTGGTGCTATTTTTTTCCACGATTCGAGGATTCTAGGAAAGTAATTATCAATAGTATCGGTTAGTCTCCGCTTTAATCTATCTGACTCTAGTTTTGGTATTGTAAATGTTGAGATTTTTTCTTTGGTTGTTCCATAATAATCAAGAAAAGTTTTCATGAAATATCCTCCTCCTCCTCCTGGAGATAATTTATGTTGTTCAATCATTTTCAAGATAAATGTTCGATTAATGATGTACATATCTGATCTGAGTTTATTCAGATGTTGTATTGTTTCAATGATGTTCTTTTTCACGTCCTCGTCGTAGACTTGTGACAACGATAAAAATAAACTTTTTAAATCATTGATTTTATCATTGTGTTCAAATTCGATTAAAGCAACCCAGTCATCGATTGGGTCTTCATAGGGAATTTGAATAAATCATCGGTTTTTGGATCACGTATAGGCCGTCCTGTTACTGGATCATTTTTTTAGGCCGATTATAGAAGCATCTCCACAACGAGGAAGCCATGTTCCATCGGTATCAGTATAATCTTTGTTGTCCAATCAATCAAGTCTAGCATTAACATCAGGAATTCCGTTGAGATAAAAGTCCTGTTTTTTTATGTATTTTTTCCCGTTGTAAAAAATTCATGTTGTCGAGGTTCTGGAGATCCTTGATAAACCGGTGGAATATCTGGCCATCCTAGCACTGACCTGATCGAAGACTGATTAATGTCAACGGCATAATCCGAAGAATTTATTTCAATGGCCGATGACAGCGTTGGCTCATGAACAGTAATAGCTATCTTTGATTCTTTTCCTGTGATGGATTTAATTCTGCGCTGGAATTCTTCGTTGATCTGTTCTATTTCATAACTGCCCGTTGGAATACTGACTACTTGGCAATGAGGAGTTCCATCGGGTTTATTTTTATTTGCAAATACTAATGAATTATTCGGTTGTAGTCCACCGAATGATTGTGACCTAATATTTGGCCAACTATAATAAACTCGTAATTGCGCTAATGCAATTTCTTTTACTGGTATTGCGGTCAGAAAATTAATACTGAATTCAGGATTAGTTGAACTCGCTGATATCATTGTGGTTCTTACCAGAGCAGTATTAGTGACGATCTGTTATAATAATTCCCTTGATTCGGCCATTATTATATTATTGTTGCTCTAAATTATTTATTTCCGTGATCGAATCATCCGTGGCATCGCTACGGTTAAATACTTCATTGCATATCTTCATTATAATACTGAATTCTTCATCGGTGATTATTTCATCGTTGAGCGACGAAGAAATCATCGACGATAATTTTGAATATGCTACAGTTGCAATATGTAATTTCATCGTGTACTCGTTCAATTTTTCATTTGTGCACGTATTTATCTTTTTCGCGATAATATTAAATATTCCAGCGATCGTGGTTGACGATGAAACAACGACTGTTACAACGATCGGCGCTGTCATCGTCAACGTTGATAATACTACGCCGGTTCCAGCAACAATCGCGGAAACCGAATAAACGATGATATCAACGACAACCGCACGTCTACGCAATGTCCTTATTTTTGCTGTTTAATTATCGATGATAGTTTTTAGTTTATTCTGCCATGTTGTTACTTGATCGTATCTTTATCGCTGAACGTCTATCATTATACTATATTAAGTAATTAATTGTGGTGTTTCAGTTACAAATTCCAGACACCACCAGTAAGACGCCGAGGTTAATTTTTTATCGGATGCTACCAGCATAAACGTTTCTTCGGTATCTTTATTTAACACTACAGATACAGTCCTAGAAAAATTATCGGTTGAATGACGCCATAGATACGTGGTAAATATACTAAATTTTGCAGAACTAAATACGGACAGCCTGTACACGCCAGTTACTTCTGCGGTATGTTTGATAGTGTTATCGCTTGGTGTCCATGTTGATGATCCCGATGATACTGTGTACACGATATTGCTAATTTGTTTGTGTGGAATTTTAATCAGATTGGTTTTATTGACGATATTAGGAATTCCACTGACAATGTCGTTGAGTTTCATGTTAACGTCTGCGAGTTTAATATCAACGGTTGGTGGACTTCCAAAAAAATCATTAGTGGTTCTGTTTACGTTTCTGCGAAAATTCATAAACAGTTGTATGTGATTATAAAATTCAGTTCTAAGTGCGATCATTCCATCAATGATCGTCGACAACGAAGTTGTCATCGGAATATTGTTATCGTCTACATATTTTTTTGTTGCAGCGTCGAGATTATCTGTTGGTTCTCCGACATTAATAATTTTATTGTTATTCATGTTATGATGCCATTCATTATATCACAGGCTTTTAACACTCGTTCACTTATGTTATCTCGGATCGACGACGGACTAACAACACTAGGAACAAGTTTACCCTCTTTGTCAAATACAGCAACAAGACCTTCTCGCGATAATCGATTACGAATAATAATATCGTTGATTGAAATATTACTCGTCTTCAATTTTCCTTCACGGTTTTGAAATACAACAAGTTCGTTTGGATCAACGTTGGCAAGATTGAGCATGTCAGATAATTCATCATTGATCTGTTTTGTTACTCGCTTGAGTAAGTCTTCACCTGGTGCTTGTTGGGTTTTAGTTTTAGTTGATCTTCCGTAAATATCTACCATTATATGACTAGCGATTATTTAATGTATATTCGTGTACAGCTTTATGAGGTGGTTTCGTTGATCTTGATACAGCATCAAGTACTGCTAGTGCTTCACGGCCACATATCGGCGGGTCGGTTATTTTTTGTGTTGGTAGCGTTGAATACCAGATTGGAATACTTTGAAGTCTGTCAATATATTTTAAAAATTCTTTTGGTGGCGCCAACCCATACGAATCGAAATAAATAATTCCACGTGGATCAATCGCGTACGCAACCCAGTGAGTGCCACGACCAGAGCTTTTATCGAGATTAATAATACCTGTTTCAATCAGATTTGGATTTTTCGGTAATTGATCACTCATAAAAACACCTCTGAAATTCTTTATATTTAGTTGCTTAGCAGCATCGAGTAAATCAAAGTTAGACATCGGGAAAATCAGCGAGTCCCTGGAAGTCTTAATCCTTTTCCGTATCGAGACCCTGGAAGTCTCAGACCGCGACCGTATACTGGGCCTGATAATCTTAGACGGCCCGGCTGTGGCACGTTTGGTGCTCTTAGACGTCTTCCGTGTTGTTTGGCCCGTGATCTTTTTTTTTAAGTTTTCTGAAGGTATAATTCCTTTTCCTGTTGCTTTCTTTAATGCCATTCCAGCAGCGGTTCCAACTGCACCTAACGCTGCAGCTTTTGCAACAGCTGGAGCGGCAGCAGCTATTAACGCTGGGATAGCTGCAAGAAGTGGAAATATACCACCTGTCTTAACGACGTCATTGATAGCACCCGCAGATAGATTTACTCGTATACCTTTCTTTGATTGCTTGGCTTCACTGAAATGTTTGAACTGGCGTTCTGTCAGAGATAATTTATTTTGACCACCTGCGATTTGATCTCGCGCTAGTGATATTTTTACTCCATATCGCTTCGCTGATGCCGACTGCAGTTTTTTAATCTGACCAGGAGTCAGACTGACACTAACATGATGATATGACATTTATGATATATTTCTGACTTCTAAATTAACGCTTGCATATTTTCTACTGGAGCATCAACGACTCTTCTGCGACCACCAGCACCTTCAAGTAACATTGTTTTATCGCTGAGTATAATGGCGATTGCTCTGTAATTAGCAATAACTCCTCGCGTCACACGAGCCCGAAAATGTATGTCAACGACGGACTGTCTAAACAAATCCAAATGTTCCAGTGAAAAGTAACAGATCGGATACAGCGTTGTAAAATCCCGCTGTGATATCTGTAAACCAGTATCAACATTTTGATCACGTCCCATGAACGTCATCAGACGATGATACGCACGTGCAACACTGTTTTGTTCAAAATTTAACAAAATAATCTCGGCTGGTTCTTGATGTCCATTTATTCTCAATGAAACTTCAGTAACGCCGAGTTTATCAAATATCATAATACTTCGTATTTGCAAGTTTACTCGCGTAACATCTTGAAGTGCAACAAATATATGTTGCGGTGCAGAGACACGTTGCTGTGATGCTATTTGCCATGTAAATAAACCATTAATGTTACTCTGGATAGAATCAGTGGTCATTTTTAGCCATGACAACGTTGACTTACCGCCGCTTTCCATAAAAGAAAGTAGCCGCCGTTCTTCAGATATTGCTGGTGTCATTACTGCATCCACAATGAAAGTTTTGTCAGTATTTCTTTACCATGAAGCGCTCTAGTTGCAGCATCATCGGCTCCTTCGGCGTGCCATATCGCATCATCGTCGGTATTTTTTCGTACGAGTACAATTGTGTGCTTGGCTCCAAAAATAACCTTTCTAACGTTTCTACAAAATCCAAAGATATGTGACAACGGAATCGCGCATGAAAATCTTTCATCGTCGCCCAGCATTAATCGACGTGTTAAAAATCCCAAGTTGAAATTTTCATTCATTGATACAACTGTATCCCCAGCTGCATTTAATGTTAGATTTCTGTGCTCGGGTTGATCGGTTGTATCTTTGACAAACATCATTGATGGACCAGATGATCTTGAGTAATCATCACTGTATCTTGCAAGACCAAGTATTGTTGTGGCAACGTCAATGTCGTTATGACAGATCTCAATATCTCGTCCATCAATGTTATATGCTGCACTTTTAAATAACGCCATAATACCAGTATTGACAAAACCAACTCAATCACCAATTCCATAATCTGTATTATCTAATTTTAAAAGTCTACCTTCGACTTCAATAAATGCCTCAGCAGGTAAGAAATATCTGCTTGTATCCTGAACTTGTAATTCAATTCTTCCACGCTCGTCAGGTACACGTGCGTCATAAGAATAATACTGATAATCACGTACCGATTCATCTTTGAGAACTGGTGCGTCTATGTCGAATGCGGGATCAGATATGCGTTTGAACATCCTTATTATAATTGCTATCGTTTAACACGAAAACCACTTCCTGCTGCCAGACTAGCGGCTATATTTCTTTCTTTTTCACCAACTAAATTTGCTACTTTTTTATTTGCAGCTTGATTTATTATTTTGCTGACGTTTGCAGGCATTATTTCAGTGCTAGGTAACTTTACTGTGGTGGTGGAGTGTGGTTGGACCGCTTGCGGTGGTCTACGCGTTAATCGTACTAATCTATACTTGATTGCAGAGAATGCTTTACTGGCAACATCACCAACAGCGCTAATACCTTTTTCACGAACAACGTCAATAGCTTTCATTCCTAGCTGCTTTGCAATCGGTATTGCTTTTGGGGCTATCCTTCTAAATAAACCCTGAACAACATCACCGAGTCCATCTCCGTAGAATATTTTATATGTAGGTAATCTCGAATTTATCACCTTGACCATAGCTGGTCCACGTTGAGCAGCGTGTATGATCATTTTATTATAGTAATTATACCTAACTGTTTAATCACTGTGATAATCATCGGCGATTTCATTAATGAGGAACCGATACACGTTAATATCCATGATACCACCTGTAAATAATTGTTGACAAATAGCTGCTTCATTAATAATTTCTGGAGAATTATTACCAGCTCGTTTTCCACCAATTAAAATTTCTAATCTGTCCACGTCAGCAAGGACATTATTGGGACATAGAGTAACAAGGCCACTTCCCCTGGTACCTGTACCAATACCACTTCCAGTTATTCCTTCTTCCTCAGTAAAATGTGGGCTGTATTCCGGTGAGGGCGCTCTTTCAGCCTCTTTGACTCGTCTCTCAAAATCTTCAAAATCACCTCTGTATTTATCGGTAATTCTGGTTATACTACGAGACTTTCGAAATACAAAAGGAACCCAGTTTTTCTTTGAAACACTAGCGGTATTTGGATTTAATAATTCACCATGACGTTGATATCCCCTTGCGGCAAGCGCTATCGGGTCTTTTTGAAGTATCCTATGACCTTCTTTGGAAAATCGGGCTGGTGGTTTTGATCTTTGTTTTGATTCTGGCGTAACAAGATCCTTTACATCGCCAACCTCCTCACGAACTTTGTCAACACTATCAAGTACTTGTTGTACTTCTTCTTGTAACTGTGGATGAGCCGCAGCTATCTCACCTGGAAGCTCTCGCAGAATTTTTTTTTTTTTGTTTTCTTAGTTCGCTCTGCTATTTTTCCAGTTGCTTCGCAGTTTTCTCCAACGCGGGAAGAATACCTTTAGTAGTCTTTGTAATAGGTTTAAATAATTCTTCTGCGGCTTCTGCAAATTCTTCTTGTGTCTGCTGACGCGCTTGTAATTTTTGTCTGACAGAATCACGGACAGGTAGATATTTCTTGATTGCTTCTAGTCGTTCTCGAGCTAGTCTAGCTGAGTGAGCTTCACCAATCATTATTGATATAACGGTAATTTAATTACAGCAGCAGAGAGGGTGGACTGACAAAAATGACACGCACGAGCACATAAACGAACACGCATAGCATTTACAAACACAGGTGTCACGAAAAGTAACAGCGTAAATAACCCACGTAGAGAGAACCTCAATTCGGTTAGAGGTTCTGGTTTAGAATTATTGACCCTATATTTTTTGCCTTATTTAGTATGATTTTCATGTTTAAATCTTTTGGTTCGAAAACTAATTTGTAGGGTCCACCCTCTCTGCTGCTAGACACATAAAGTGTCATCAACATGTAAGCAGTATACTTTTGTTAGAAATAGTATAACATGCTCGTTTTTTTCCCTCAAAGTTAACTTTACATACAGTGCAGTAACCTATAATTATCAGAGCATTATACATTAAATATAGTAGACAATAATGCATGTATTCAGCAATGAAATGGAGATCAGATGAAAGCTACAGCGAACGTAAGAGATAATAATAATAATAATAATAATAATAATAATATAAAACGAATTTAAAATCATGCAATTATTAATAGCTTTCATCATGTTATTACGTTAAGTTAGTGATTTGTCAATAAAATTTTACAAATTTCTAGCCTAGGTAGATTCAGTAGAATTTAGTAATTTAATGAATTTCAGCATACTTGGGGTTTTCCAAAAATGAGAGTATATATACTTCTTTCTTAGCGTTAAACAACAACAACAACAAAAACAACAACAACAAATCACTGGTATTCTAATAAAAGGTGATACTGGTACCCCAGGTGCCCGAGTGGTCTAAAGCGCCGATCTTTACTGATTCCCGTCATCTCACCTCTGAGCGCGTGGATTCGAGTTTAGGGCTCGGCCAATGTGGGTATGTGATAATGTGTAGTTGTGTGTGTGTGTGTGTGTGTGTGTGTGTGTGTGTGTGTGTGTGTGTGTGTGTGTGTGTGATTTCGAATTTTAACTTAGCTTTAACAACTTTTCAGTCGTATCGCTACGATGTCTGCAGTGTGGCAGTTGATAGTGATGTCAAGCACTGGGGCATCATGCCGCAGACATGTAACATGATGTCCTACCCAGTCACATTATCCTGGCACCAGGTCGACCAGTCCTAACACTAACCTCTTAATGCTGAGCGCCAGTGAAGGCAGCTGTTAGCACCATTTTTATATAAGTCTTTGGTATGACTCGGATGGGGCATGTGAAAAAGCTCTTCAGTAGTTTCCCGTGGACCGGTGGTTCTTCTTACCGGGCTTTTCGTGTATGAGAGAGAGAGAGAGAGAGAGAGAGAGAGAGAGAGAGAGAGAGAGAGAGTACAAGCAGTTTTCTAGAATGTGACATCTGATTGGCTGAGTTTTGAACACTGTAAAGGCCATAGTTCTAATTAGAACAGGGGTCTCAAACTCGAACCACCTTGAGGGCCGCATGAGGGCATTTTCGATGGCTCAAGGGCCGCACCAACTTTGTTATCTCTCATGACACCTTGTGACGCCAATCATTTTGCCGGCCACATGATATGGCTTGGCGGGACACATGCGGCCCACGGGCCACGTGTTTGAGACCCTTGAATTAAAATGTGACATCTGACTGGCTGGATTTTTAAACACTGTAGAGGCCATATTTTTCATTAGAACGTGATTCGACCTGGAATGTAAATTAGTATCATCATGATATTAAACAGATTCATTCAGTTATGAGTGACATTTATTGTTGTTGTTGTAGGGTTTTAACGCCATTTTCCAGCACAAGATAGTGTATACATGGCGGCCAGTATAACTGGTGGAGGAAGAACCCTGGAAAACCCCGGGAAGAACCACCGACCCACGAGAAGCTACTGGCAAGCTTTGTCACTTACCCACGTTAGTCGAGCCTGAAACTCGAACCCACGCAGACAGAGGTGAGATGGCAGTGATCCGGAACGGCGAGCGCTTTAGACCACTCGGCCACTCGGAGACCCCTATGAGTGACATAAATGCATATCAATGAGAATTTTATTTTATTGACAGCTTGTGAGCACTCCATATATTGATTTTGACCAGACATTGCTATGAAAGATTGTATTGTTACGTATATGTAATTTAATTACTTGTGTGTAAGATTTCATTCTTTTTTTTTTTTTCTTTTTTTTTTTTTTTTTTTTTTTTTTTTTTTTTTTTTTTTTTTTTTTGTTTCATTACATTTTATTGTAATGATAATTTTCACTGGATTTGAATCTTATTTTTCGGAAAATTCACTTCTAATTAGACTGTAAAAGGTATTACATTATCAGTATTTTTAGCTCACCTTGGTTGAGACGTTTTGTAAGCACTAAGTGAAAACGATTGGCTATTACTAAGGTCATGTTCGGCCCACGTGTTAGCTGAGTTGTAACAGCCTTTCTTTTTTTAAATTTATTTCCAGTGTGGGAATCTGATTCTTAGATAGGGCTATTCTTGCCTACGTGATAATTGGCATTTTTTTATATTTTTACTGCGCTTTTCAAATTAGTGATCACGTAGCCCGTCACGTAAGCCACCATGTGATCTAAAATCGCGGCTTAAAACAGTCATTTGCAAGTAGATCTATCCAGTCGTATTTTAAACCTTGAGGGCTCAAGAGGTTTTTATTATTGTTGCCAGCTTGTTCTACAGTTCATCTATTTTTTGGAATTTAACAATTTATTCTCTAGAAAACTACACAAGTGCTCTTTTTTAAAAAATTCTGGGACAAAGACATCAGTGGAAATTTATTCTGGAATTCTGACGGGAACATTATAAATTGTGATTCGATGAGGAACTGTTGCCATCAGTACAACGACCTCATCTG
This sequence comes from Megalonaias nervosa, assembly GCA_016617855.1. Lineage (NCBI taxonomy): Eukaryota > Metazoa > Mollusca > Bivalvia > Unionida > Unionidae > Megalonaias > Megalonaias nervosa. The sequence continues at coordinate 21,973 of JAECUM010008104.1, read as the reverse complement.
ACGTGATCGCCTTACATATTGGAACTTCATCGAGACTCGAACCTCGATTCAATTAGAACTGTTTAGTGATAGGACTTATATTTTTCAATTCTAGGTTTAATTTTTGGATTATATTCACAAACCGTAAGTCCTATTTCATATTTTTTACCATGTTTTCTAGGGAAATGAATTATTTTGTTAAATTTACAAAGCTTGTTGACTTCATTCTTTACTTTTGTTACTTTTGTACGAGCCTACACGTAACAGTATCATCAAGATCTCGTATGAGTTTAGTTATAAGCGTCATTCGTTCATAATAATGAGGATTCAGGTTGATCCGATGGTGGGAATTGAACCTGCAAACATTTTGACAAGAGTCCAGTCACTTAACCACGGATTTAAAGCAGTGCATTTCAGTCGGATTCACAGTGGTTTTAAAGTCATGACTGCAGGAATCCATACCAACTGAAAATAATAACTCCCCTTTTAATGTCAGGTAAGTGTATAAGCTCAAAGTTTGGGACTATGAACAATTTTAAGTTGTGAACCAGGGCATAGACCCCAGGGACTGGGAGAGATCCATGGAACAAAGCTGGTTGTATAAATGACTTGTCCTTTTTATGTCAACAACTGGTCCTGTATGTATGTGGTCCAGGAAAGAAGAACGCCAACAGTAAAAGACAATGTAGCAACTGTACTCCAAGATTTGTTCTCCCTGCTATGTGTCAGTATTTGCATTCACAAGCTGACATATCAGCCTTTTTGGTTATCAATAACAGACGTCTTGTTTGATGATACATAGTTCAAATTTATTTCTTCCAAATTCTCTGTTTCTAATAACAAGTTAATGGATATTGTTAGGGTTTACTATCTTTAGCACATCATAGTATGCTCGAGTCATTAAAGAGTCAAAAGAGTTTTACATACAATTAATCTACATAACTACAAACAGTGGCATCACTTGGGGGGAGCGGACCGCTCCGGGTGACACCATCAGAGGGGGTGACACCAAAATGACTGTCTATAAAATTTTTGAATTTTTGTGCAGGAAGGGGGTCCATGGGGGTGACACCATGAGTTACCGTACTGGGTGACACCAACCCTAGTGACGCCACTGACTGAAAACCGAATTTTATAAATTTCAAAGACAAGTGATTATTTGCATTCCATTTTCAGCTCTATAATGCACAAAGCTTGAACATTTCACATGAAAAGTTATTTGTTTAACCATTATAACTAAGAGGGAGACATTTGTAAAATATACGAAACCTTTTTTTCCATGGTAGATTTCAAGAGAGGGATCCACATTGCCCATTTGGATACAAAGACCCTGGCCACAGGTGAAAACCAGACAAATCACGATGTCAGGCCAGTGTCGGGGTGAAGCAACATACCTCGCCGAGAATATTGTAATGGCACATTTCAAGGATAAGCAACAAGGCCAAAGATTAAAGAAGGGTTTCACGGGCATTAACAATGGTAAGCAACTAGGCCAAAGATTAAAGGAGAGTTTGGCAGGCATTAACAATGACAAACAACTAGACTAAAGGAGAGTTTGTCAAGCATTGACAAGGACAAGCAACTAGGCCAATGATTAAACGAGAGTTTGCCAGGCATTAACAAGGACAAGCAACTAGGCCAATGATTAAACAAGAGTTTGGCAGGCATTAAAAAGGACAAGCAACTAAGCCAAAGATTAAAGAAGAGTTTGACAGGCATTAAAAAGGACACTATCAGGTTCATACTGCACGCGTTAATTATTCAGTGCAAAAAACAGTGTTTGTATTGAAAAATATCAATAATGTGATGTGAAACGTGTAAATTATAGATGTTTTATTTGCCTTTGTTTATTGGATGAAATGCAGTGAATATGGGGAGGTGGTACTTACAGACTATGGATGTTCACATGGGATTTTGCTATTGTATGAAATACAGAAAGTGTGCTTTTACAAATACATTATTGTAATTGCCGTGTTTGTTTTCATATGATGATGTTTTATGACTACACTCCCCCTTGTCATCATGTAGTTGTTTTGTTCACAAAGTTAGCATCTTTCTTTTCAGCATCAATTAGCTTTGTACATTTGTACACTGGATGAATTCTTCAGCAATATTTCTATTACAATCAAGTACAAAAAAGCAAATAACTCCTCCAAAGAACAGAATTATGTAGTATATTTCACTCTACGTCATTTTTTTCATGACACCTCCAACGCCACCGACACCGACACCACCACAAAAAACGAAAATCTCCAGTTTGATATTGTGACTGATTGTAATTATGTCTTGTCTTGTTTATGCTCATACTGGATTCACTGAAGACTCCAGTCATCTCACTCATGCTGGATTCATTGAAAACTCCAGTCATCTCACTCATACCTGATTCTCTGAAGACTCCAGTCATCTCACTCATAATGGATTCACTGACGACTCCAGTCATCTCACTCATACTGGATTCACTGAAGACGATATTTAGAAATGGACAAAACACAGACTCCAGTCACGCATGCTTGGTTCACCGAAGACGATATTCAGAAATGGACAAAATATAGATTCCAGGCACCTCACTCGTGTTGGATTTACTGAAGACAGTATTCAGAAATGCAGAAAATGCTAGCTCCAGCCATCACACTCATGCTGAATTCACTAAAGACGATTTTCAGAAATGGACAGACTACAGACTACAGTCATCTCACTCGTGCTGGACTCACTGAAGACAGTGTTCAGAAATGCAGAAAATACAGACACTAGTCATCGCACTCATGCTGGACTCACTAAAGACAATGTTCAAAACTGTAGAAAATACAAATTTCAGTCCCCTAAATCATGCTGGATTCACTGAAGAAAGTTTTCCGAAATGCAGAAAATATAGATTCCAGTTATCGCACTCATACTGGATTCACTGAAGACGTTCTTCAGAAATGAACAAAATACTAACTCTAGTGTTACGATTCTATGCTCTTAAAATAAGTAACAGCTTTGTAAAATTTAACAAATAATTTATTTCCCAAGAATACAAAGTGGAAATAAAAATACAAACAACTTACGGTATTGCGAATTAAATTCCAAAATAATCGAAGAATTATAGACACAAGTCCTAATAATTAAAGTCCTGAATAAAACTCAGTTCAAGTCCCGAAGAGATCCAAACCTGAAGGCGATGATGTGTTAACAGTCTTTTGTTGAATCACAGAAATATTATTCCAGGTTTGAATTCAATACAGATTCCAGTGAATGTCTTTATCCAAGAATTTAATCAGAGCACTTTTGTATTTCCAGAGAAAATAACCACTTGAATTCAATAATTTGAAGAAAAAAAATTCAGCCCAAACTGGTCACAACATAATATAACTTAAAAGTGCTAGATGTATTATTCCAGGTTTGAATTCAGTACAATTTCCAGTGAATGTCTTTATCCAAGAATTTGATCAGAGCACTTTAAAACAGTGCTTTCATACCATTTATGCTTTTAAATAGTGCCTTCGTACCATTTATGCTTTTAAACAGTGCCTTCGTACCATTTATGCTTTCAAACAGTGCATCCATGCTATGTAGCATCCATACAATGTGTGCTTTCAAACAATGCCTTCATCCTATCTATGCTTTCAAACATCATAACATGTATGCTTTCAAACAGTGCTTCCATACTATTTATTCTTTCAGTTTCCATACCATGTATGCTTTCAGACAGTGTTCCATGCTATTTATACTTTCATACAGGGCCTCCATACTATTTATGCTTTCAAACAGAGCCTCCACACTATGTATATTTTACAATAGTGTCTCCATGCTATTTATTCTTTCAGTCTCCATATCATGTATGCTTTCAGACAGTGTTCCGTGCTATTTATGCTTTCAAACAGAGCCTCCACACTATGTATACTTTACAATAGTGTCTCCATGCTATTTATCCTTTCAAACAGAGCCTCCAAAACAGTGTATCAATGCTATTTATGCTTTCAAACAGAGCCTTCATATCATTTATGCTTTCAAACAGTGCTCCATGCTATTTATGTCTTCAAACAGTGCCTCCATGCCATTGATACTTTCAAACAGCCTCCATGCCATTGATACTTTCAAACAGAGCCTCAATACCAATTATGCTGCATGTTCGTACATGTCTTAAATTTTTAGGTAAATGACATATGTTGACTTACGACTGACACATATGGATTTACGTGCTTTAAAGTTTCTAACAAATGACACATAAGGACTTATTCTTTAGCTGACACATACGGACTTGAATGCTTTAAATATACATGTGATCTTGTTCACTTAATGTTTCAAGTGATGACACATGTATACTTCCAATGCTTTATAGGTTATAGTAAATGACACATCTGTGCTTACATGCTTTATAGGTTATAGTAAATGACACATATGGGCTTACATGCTTTATAGGTTATAGTGAATGACACATACGGGCTTACAAGATTCACCTGATACTACTGACTTTTAAGTGCTTTAAATGACACATACTGACTTACATGCTTTAAAATTCTATTAAATGACACATACGGACTTACACACTTTGCAATGTACTCTATTGTGGCTGGATCATATAAGATAGTCAATAAAGCTAAAGGAGTTCATCGGATTGTGGTCATAAAACATTTTAAACACAGTATGTATGTGAAATGTCTGCAAAACGACGTGAATTAGCGTGCACAGCCAATCTTGTCCGGTCCAAAAACAAAGATAAGTATGCATTGTTGCACTAAAGTATGTTTGTCCTAGCTGGACACCAAATGCTGGATATTCCCTGATGGATTCACTACTCAAGCATCCGGACACGTGCAGATCCCAAATTAAATCTTAGCGGAAGTTCAGTGTCCCCGAGAATAACTTGCAGTTATTCTTGAATAAATGCTTTGCTTGGTGGACGTTGTCCTCTTGCTGGAGGAGCCGAATGGTGATGCTTTGGTTGCCCAGGAAAATCAATACAGTCTAAGATAGCAACTGTATTGATTGGTCATACTGCATCTATAGCACAAAGTTTTCAGCCATTTAAACTCCCTTGGTGCATACGGATATCTAACCAAATTGTTTCTGAATGATCTAAAGCAGATGGTTGTGAAACAATTTTCTGGGTAATGGTAACAGTCTTTTGTCGAATTGTTTCAGCAGGTTTTAACCCAATCATGTGTGTGGCTTCTTTATTCGAAAGTTGAAGTCGTGTTACCCATTCGCGAGACCTCACTTCACGATTCATGAACAATTCATGTGCGTCCAGTGATCATTCAGCAAATGTATGGTTAAAAATCGTTCCACAATAGCTTAGTCGTGATCCAGGTTATGATGTCCAACACAAGCCCGCATCTGATTGTTTATTAGAAATAACAACGCAGCAAGGCTGATAAAAAATTCTTTGCCTCGATTCACCTACAACAGCCTGCTAACAAGTGCAAAGCAAATGCCTTTAAATGCATCCGCGACACTTGCTGGATCTTTGAGTTATTGTCCACGCTTATTTGTATCTTCTGACAAAATCCACAATGGTTAATGCGGGGTTTTACGTACGTTCACGTACCCAATCATGTAAGAGAAACAAAAGATCAACCTGATGAACTTCACTGGGTGTGCTCACATCAAACCATCCATGGGAAATCTTTCTTGTTGCTGGTAGGTAAATCTGTCACAATGCATGTTTGGCTAACCATGCTCGAGCAACTCTATTAGTGACGTTTCCCGCGTTCACTATCTTTTCAATAGCAGATTCACCATTCCAATACCCGTGCTGACTATAGTAGATCTTATTCATATTTGCAATATTATCTTTTATCTCCAATATTACCGTTTATCTATGTCAGGTTTGCTACGCCCCAACTATTAAGTCATGTATAATTACCACGGCCATGTGTTTGATGTTTAAACATTGTCGCGGGCTAGTATTAATCTCTTACGCAAGGTTACCGTGACCCGCCAGAGGACCGGAAATTTGAGTTGGTGTAGGCGACCGCTCGCATCATTTGACAAAGACTTGTAGTCATCACACCTAGGTGTTAAAGATTAGTCCTAAGATGAGAGGAAACCCGCGGGGGGTAGGGGGAATGGGGCATGTTCTCATCCGTCCCCACGTTGACAGACAGCGAGAAGGACATTGTCCGCTAAGTTTGATTGAATCGGTTCACTGCGACATCCAATCGCAACTGAGATAGAGGGTATGATTACAATTTAGATCCGAATTATAATGAAAGACAGTGCTTCGAAAAGGTCAGTACGTTATTTGCTCGATTTTTGCAGAATATTACGGCATCATAATTGTAATTATTTGTAGAATGTATACTTAATTACTGGGAACATTCATTATGTAGAATTACTTTTGTAGTGTTTCATTTACATGTGTATTTGAGAAATGGGCTTGAGTTTTACATAGAGAATTATGTAGATTGTTAGCTTGTGATCAGAATTAATTTTGTAATTCTCTATTAGGTTACTTCGTAGTAAACCAGTGCATTTATTAATGCGTTATGTTAGAATTTACGCATGCTTGAATTGTGAGTTAGGAAGCTGGTTGAAGTATGTAAGATTAGTTACTATGGACATATGCATATATCAGAGCATGGATATTTGAATATTTGTGAACTTTGTATGAGTGTAAGGTAAAGAAATGCGTCTGATTATTGTGATATTGTTTTGTATAACAGTATTAGGAATATGTATTGATGTGACAGAATTTATTGATGTATATATAAGAAGTAATTGATACCGAGCTGTATTATGATGTTGTTTTACCGTACAAGAACCTATGGGTATTTCGATGTGAATGAATGAGTGACCCAGAAGTTTAATAGCCGTTATCTGATGATAGGCTGTGTGTAGTGTGAGATGAGAGGTCTAAGAGAGAAGACTGTACGGTCCTTGTGTTTTCACAGGAAGCTTTTTAGGGGACAGAACTTCCGGTTCAGTTGAGTCCCGAGTTGAATTGAGACTAGCGAACAGTCGGAGTCGACAAAACTCTAGTCGGTGGAGAGAAGGTGGATAGAAGGTGGAGGAGGAGGAAAAGTAGTCTGGAGGAGATAGTGGAGGAGGAGGAGAAGGAGTAGAGAAGTCGAGGAGGAGGAGAAGGAATTTGGAGGCAGTCGGGGAGGAAGAGGAGTAGGAATTGGGAGAAATAGGAGAGAATAATACCACAGATGAGTAAAATACAAGGACAGGTGGAAATCTATCTCACACTACTAATCAAGTGATACAATAGGCTATTAAAGGGTCGAGCGGAAGGAGTGTACTTGGGAAATTTGACTCATTTGACTATTGAATTGTTATTAAATTATTATTCATTGAATTTCACCCTTTTTGGATATTTAACCATTTAACCGTCGGCATTGTTGACTGGGGGCTCGGAGCTTTACATCTATTTTTCACTAATTTAACTTCCAACCAAAATTGAGCCTGGGTGGAACTTCTTTAATAGTTTAAATAAAATATTGGGAGAACCCCACCCCAACCAATCCACCATAACAACCAATTCTTCGCAATCTCCAAGTGCAATCTCAGCCTTCATACCTCATTTGATGATCCATGTAGTGATTCTTTCTCCAAGCGTAGGACTGATCACGCTGACGTCGTGAATGAGATCTACATCGGCACTTTGATACGCACGGATATCGTGTAATGCTTTGTGCGTGAGATCATGTCGGTAACAGGCAGCATCGAAGCGATCTATTGGTTCTTATCCAGGCTTCGGTCTATTATCAGAATCAAGTCGTATATAAAGTCGTGTTCCAGATCCGCAATAATTATATCCAGTCTATTTACTCCACAGTGGCCTGGGAAGCTTTCCTAACGCAGCATACTTCTTTTCAGACCTGCGTTGAGAACCTTAAGAACATGAATGCCTTTGCTCCACATCGAACACAAGTTCCCGTGATTGCAGCCTTACCATTATGTGTTTGAACCCGTGTTGGATTTGCAGTACGAATCTTTATGTGGCATCGCACACAATATGAAGGCACAATTGCATTATGCAAGTGATATTCAACGTGAAAAAAGTAAAGCTGATTTCACTGTCATTGACTTCTCTGCAGTGCGAGTTGTTGATAGCATTAATAACATCGCTGCTGATCAGTTGAAAAATCCAGGATTGCAGGTGATTCAATCTATCCAAGATCGACTAAGACGATCAGTGACTAGAATGCCAAAGATTCCAATTACACTTCCATCGACAGCAACAATGCCAGCTGTGGTTGGTAAATGCATTAATGAAGCTACCCAACAAGTATAGCTGATACAATAATTATAAATCTTGCTACGGGAAGCAGATTACACTATATAACCCAGATTTTTGTTCCTGTGTAGTAAGTGTTATATCCTAATTGCTTCTGCCTAAAAGTATATAAAATGGCTATTATTCCCCACAAACTTTGCTTTTGTGACCAGGACAGTAATATTTTCAAATTTACCTATTTCCAATGAGCAAACGGGCGAATTTGTGTCTTTTCTTTAACATAAAGGCAGAGTAGAAACAACATATCAATCAAAATTAACATATATTTATACTAAAGTAATACAAAAATGACCACAAAAGATTTAGAAGTGAGTAGATTTTTGAGATTTACGATTATACTGTAAATCACTTTCACGAATCAGATCCCAAATGTAGTCTCCCATCATGTTCTCGTTATACTGTCCTTGGTAGCGGCGTTCAAGGTCCAGTATATCCTGATGGAAGCGCTCGCCTTGCTCCTCCTAGTACGCTCCCATGTTCTCCTTGAATTTGTCAAGATGAACATCAAGGATATGGACTTTAAGAGACATCCTGCATCCAATTGTGTTGTAGTTCTTCACCAGAGTCTCAACCAGCTCCACATAGTTTTCGGCCGTGTGATTGCCCAACAAGCCCCGAACCACTGTTCCAAGCCGCTTTCTCCTTACTAGTGAGCTACTTGGGGGAATTCATTGCACTCCAGGATCTTCTTTATCTGTGGTCCGACGGAGACACCGGCTTTAGCCTTTTCCTCAGACAGCTTAGGGAAAAAGTCTTGAAGGTACTTGAAAGTTACCGACTCCTTATTTAGAGCTCTGAGAAATTGTTTCATAAAGCCCAATTTGATGTGCAGTGTTGACATCAGCACCTTCCGGGGGTCCACCAGTGGCTCCCACTTGACGTTGTTCCTCCACACAGAGAACTTGGTCCGCTGTAGCCAGTCCCGCCTGTGGTAGTCCGCCATGGTGTCCCTGCTGTCCCAAAGGCAAAGATAGCAGGGAAACTTGGTAAAACCGCCTTGGAGACCCATCAGGAATACCACCATTTTGAAGTCTCCGATGACCTCCCAGCCGTACTGATCATACTTCAAGGCGTCCAGCAAGGTCTTGATGCTGTTGTAATCCTCTTTTTGGTGTACCGAGTGAACCAGGGGAAGAGACGGGTACTTGTTCCCGTTATGGAGCAGCACGGCTTTGAGGCTCCTGGATGAGCTGTCAATGAAGAGGCGCCACTCATTCTGGTTACAGGCGATTCCGATTGCCTCGAACAGACTGGCCACTTTGTGGCAGAAGCAGAGCCCATCTTGATGGGTGAAGAAGGTGAAAAAAGCTTGGTGACGCTTCCTCTGATCTGCACATTTTCATCCAAAAAGTTCCACTGCTTGAGCCTAGACGTCAAAAGCTAGGCATTGGACTTGGTGAGACCAAGATCTCTGATCAAGTCGATGAGTTCTTTTTGGTTGGGGTAGTATGGGTTTCCCTCCTCAGCTCCACCTCTGAAATTGTAATCAGGATCTACAACGTCTTCCTCGCTCTCTGACTTGCTGCTCTCTTCTAAAGACGGCTGCTCTCGCTCCGGAGGAGTGAATACGGAGAGCTCAAAGCAGTGTGGCACCGGGGCGATGGATGAAGGAAGGTCCGGACACGTGATAGCAGATGCATTCTTGCCGCCCCGACGTTTGGAAGGGTTCAATATGCAGAAGTAGCAATTGTTTGAGTGGTCAATGGGTTCCCGTCAAATTCTTGGGATAGCAAACTTTATGGCTCTCTTTTTCCCTTTGTACCATCCTACAAAAATGCGTTTATTTCACCCATGACTAATGTGTAAGAGATTCTAGCAACATTTGTCATATATATTTTTTCAATAACATTGAACATTGTAAAACATTTTAAATTTAAAACTTTTACAATTTTAACAACTTTAACAAATTTTATAACATAAAATTCTGAGCAACAATTGTCCATCTTACCTTCCAGAGTTCTTTTACGGTGCTTGCAGATGAAAAGAGGTGCCCAGGGTTTGTCTTGATCCCCGACAGGCATGCCGAAATATGCTTTGTAGGCCTCACACATCTTAGCAGATGCTTCCACAGAGTAATTTTTCGCTCTTGTCTTGATAAATTGGCCACATCCATAGCAAAATGCTTCTGCCGGATGCTTGCAGCCTCTTGATGCCATCTGGGAAAAATGCAGATATGTATCCACTTAGGCAGCTGGAACTAAACTGAACTGGTTGGCTTAAGGCCCCTGTATTTATACTACTATTTATATTACTGGAAAGTTCTAGAAAGTTCTAGAAGTTACTCCAAGTTTACTCAGCACTGAATCGATCTGGAATGTTCTGAAAAATAGGAAAATTTCAAAATATCACTGTCTTGGTCAAAAAAGCAAGGTCTATGGGGAATAATAGCCATTTTCTGTACTTTTTGGGGCATAAGCAATTAGGAAATAACACTTACTACCCAGGAACAAAAAAATTGTTACACGGTGTTACGGTTGTCTCGCGAACGGTATCAGAAGGAACCAATACTATATAAGTAAAAATAATGGTTAAATTCAAAGATGCACACGATACCACGTGAGATATGGGCTCGTCTGTGATGGTAGATCGTAGGACAAAGATTAGAAGGATTATTCGTATCCAGTTAAGAACCTGCAGCCAATAAAATGAATTAAAAGTTCAGGACACACCTCAGTATTCTCTCCCATGGGAGGCCTTCTTGGAAATCGAAGAAAAGCTTTTACAGACCGACAATAACCTTCATCTCGCCAATACCAAGGTTTGATTTGTTAACATTGGCATCGCGGCGTTGCTTGACAGCGCACGATATCTCATTTCTCGCAATCACTACTGACTTTAAGCACGACATTGCTGTTCAGAGCGGTTTACATGGCAAATAAGTATCTAATTTTGCCCCAGGACATCCAAACCGTGTGTTTGTGGCGTTTCGAGATTCAACTTTGGCGAACGTTCAAACCCATAGTGCGATGATATTTAATAAATTATGCGTGTCATCAGGAACCCACAGAAGAAATTGTGCTTAACTTTGCAAACAATCAAGTCGCACGTGCATATTACAAGTTGCGGTCATACAAGCACTGACATTAAAACATTGACACAGGTCTGCAAATTTCCCAGTACGATTTCATTCATTTTATACCCGATTGGTTACTTTTCGTTGGAACACCTGGAATTGTCCAAACAGTCAGTGTTAGACATGTACATTCATGCACGTGTTACTGATCTGATTGGTCCACCCGCTATTCCCAATTACAGATGCATTGATGTGATCCTCACCGACAAGATTCCATTGTTGAAGGACACAGGTGGCTGAATGAGGGTGATTGAAACACCTATGGAAAATATAGTATAGTAATTGAACCTATTACGTTTTCAAATACTAATGTCCTCTCATGATGTTAAGATTGCTTTAGTCCAAAGCAGTTTGCGAAAATAAAGAGTGCAATACGAAACGATTGCCAGATCACGTTGAGGCTTTCTCCAACAAAGTTTTCTGGAATTGTCCTCGTGTGTTTGATCCAAATGCAACTTGATCATTTTAGTGTGGCTTTCTCCAACAAAGTTTTCTGGAATTGTCCTCGTGTGTTTGATCCAAATGCAACTTGATCATTTTAGTGTGGCCTAAAAAAAACACTTGGTGACATTAACATTATCATATGCAAAAGATGGGTAGAATATTTTTCATTCCTCGCAGTCATTCCAGCGTTGTTAATGCCTGTGACTTCCGCGGTTGCAAAAGCAGCCACATCAGGTGTTCTAGAAAAAAAGCAGTCAGTGGAAAGTTCATCGACTACCCATAACGACTCACAGAATACCCCCAGGCAGAGGTCTTCGACAACCCTTTAGGACTCACAAGAGGCCTCACCATTGATGATCGCAGTGCGTCCATTGACCAGTATTGGATTTATTGGATTTATGGCAAAGTCAGTCAAACATTTTCGAGGTGTCTTTATGCAGGATGAACATTCATCGGTGATTCAACGCAAGTTGGAAACTGGAACTGCTAACCTGGATTTGACAACAGGACCTGGGAGTCATTGGGTCACATAGGTGATAAAAGATCAACAGCATTTATAGTTTGACTTGAAGTTGTTGGATGGCCCGATCTGTGCACATCTCACCCTTGAAGCGTTAAGTGCACTTGAGAGTTCACCAAGACAACGGGCGTTTCTTGAGTTTACCATATCACTTAAAAAGTCTGTGTAATAGTATATGAGATACCTATTAACATTACAGACGCTACAGCACAAGGACCCAAAGCGGCCTTGCTGTAGATAGGACCAGGTTCGCGACCAAAACGGTTTGAATTAGTTTACCTGCCGGGGTGACGTCGTCCCCGATGAACTTTTTATTTTCCAAAGTCCAACTGAAAAACTTGAATCATCTAAAGTGGATATTGAAGATGTTGTTTCCAAGCTGTAAGTCAAATGTTTTGTACTAAAAATAATGCCCGGACAGAAAATCTGAAGTAAGATTCCAAATCCCAAAGTTAGACAATATGTCATTACAAGATTGAAGCGAACATAACAAATTACCAAAGCGCGTTAGAGTTTTCAAAATTGCATAGAGAAAATATCCTGAATGGAAACCTCTAAAGCCATCTTTCGAAGAACAATATACAGAACTTAAGCAACAATAATCAACTCGTCAGAAAGAAGAAAAAACCCAACAAAATCATACATTTTGGACTCTGCGCTAATTTAAAGAGTTTTAAAATTATAAGAGTGGAATACAGAATGGAAAAGATTGCAACAAAGAAAGCAAACAAAAAATTAATTATGTTTATCTGCTTTCTATCTGAATGCACTGTTGATAAATTGATAAATTTTTATAGAGTTTACAGATAAAAAGGAAGGTAATTAATTAAGTTATGACTAGAAAGGATTTGGAAAGTATGGCAACACGTAGAATACAAGAAATCGGTCTATATATTCTGAACGTATAGACATTTCAGAAGAATATGTTTGTAAGAAACATCCCATTTATGAAACTGGCAACATTTGCAACGAAAAGGGATAAATGCAATATGCAAACTGGATGAATTTAGACACGGAAAAAGAATTGGTTATTTTTTATTTTCAATTGTTCTTGTGGGTCTTTAACAAGTTTTTTGATCTTTTATTGCACGTAATCTCTATTATAGCAATTTTATCTAAGATAATAAATTTTATCGATACCGATATTTTTAGCAATTTTATCTAAGATAATATATTTATCGATATTGATATTTATAGCAATTTTATCTATTATAATATATTTATTGATATCGATATTATAGCAATTTTATCTAAGAAAATATATGCATTTTTTAATATTTATCTTTGTAACTTAAATTCTGAAAGATATCCTCGAATTTTAGAGTTTACTCCACCACAACGTTCTGATTATTTGGGCTATATGTTTGAAAATGGTCTTAGATATTGCTCCTTGGTGAATAGTTTCAATATCATTCTCTTGTCGCAGAATGGTTAGGCAATTATGAATGACTTACATCGCTCAAAGTTTTGTACGCTTTCTTTCGCTTATATTTCTTAGTGAGTTACGTTGGTATGCATTTTCGACTAATAGACACCATGCATCCAAGCTGGCGGCATAAGTTTTACATTTGTGTCCGTACTAGAAATTTTATTTTCGAAATCTTTTATTTACATACCAAAGGTTTTTTTTTTTTTTTTTTTTTAAATAATTAACTCCTCTTGAGATCTAACTTTGAGGTATTGCTTTTGTTTGATATAAGCATGTTTTTATCTTACTATTTTTTTAGGTGCTTTATATTCCTCTTTCAGGATTGTTTGTTTTTAAAATGGGATAATATTTTGTGTTAACTAGAAGGAAAAGTGTGCACAGATTGGTGTAAGATAAGGTGGCACAGTAGTTGGAAAGGTAGTCGTTAGAATAAAAGGTAGACTTCGAGCGACAGTAGTAGCAAAGAATGCCACTTGAGGATAAAGCGGGGGTGGGGGTGCCTATGTTAACAAGGGTAAAATATTCTTGAGACAAAGAGAACTTAACAGCAACGTTTTGAAATTTACAGGAAGAAGATATAATGTTAAAAAAACGTCTTAGGTTTCACAGGATGAGTATCAGACTAGAACTGTAAGATTGTAAAATGTTGTGTCTGTTTGGCGGGAAATGTAACATTTTAACATTATTGGCCTATCTGGCGGGAAATGTAACATGGGGATCTGTCTGACTCATAGGTCTTAAACTAAATAAAAGAAGGTAGCAAAACTAACAAGTTTAGTAAAATGAACAAATAATTTAATTCTCTAAGTATTAAAATGAAATTTAAGAGGAACATACAGTTAGGTGAATGCCAACCAATCTGAAAAGTTTCATTGCAAGTACAAAAGTATACAATGTCCCAAATGAATTCCAAGTGTTTAATGTGCTGATGCACCAATAGCCTTGAATGAGCTGATGTGCCAGCATCTTGCTGTATAGCAATGATATAATCCAGAATTTCCTTATATGAATTTACAATAATCCAAAAGTAATGTTTTAGTTCAAAATTTCAATGAGTACTTTGTACTTCCAGTGAATAATTTAATTATATAATTCCTCTTAAATTATATGTGAACACAACCATAAATACTTCTCGAGTCTGGAATTAAACGAGGAATGAATAATCTGGTTGATCGGAACCTTATATACATCCCCACTTGACTATGTCGGAATCACATAAAATAAAAAATTAAATAATCCAATGTCGTGTCAAATTTTCATTCATCGATATATGAAGACCAGTGTTATATTGCCACATTATCAAATGAATGCAGAATTTTTGGTGCGTGCGAGATTCAGTTCTTAAATTTGTTAAAATTATGTCCGACTACAATGACTTGACATTGGCTCACAATTTGGAGTGCGCATGATTTTGTTCTAAAATTTGTTCGAAATTGTTAGCTTTACAGCCAGCCAGTTCTGCTTTTGTATAAGGTTTGAAACTTTATTTGATTCATTAGTTTAGTAAATGTTACAATTCTTCTAGTATGCACAGGCCGATGTTGTTAATCCAATGACATGGATGACAAAATCTAGATATAGGACATGGCCATTCTACGGAGAGAGAGAGAGAGAGAGAGAGAGAGAGAGTTAGGTCAACCGCAGACTCGTCCATTAATTTATTACTTTCTGACCATCTATACAAGCGTTGATTCAAATCAGATACGAGTATTTTGCACACTGCATTTATTAGAGAAATTCCACATATTGCTTTGGTATTGCATTTATTCTTTGGTATTGCAATTATTATATAAATTCCACATATAAGTGCGTTGGTCATTCGTATCGACATATTTTGAACTTTTTGACCACTCCTTTTTGGAAAGTCCCAAGTTTCAAATACTTATTCAGAAATCACATTAAGAAACTAAACAAAGTCTGATAAAGTCTTCTGGCTACAAATGACTGGAATCCTGTCGAGACCTGGAGTTTTAGTTTTCAAATAGTCAATACTTTAAATTATTTCTTGATTTGAAAAATGCTTATTCAATTAAAAACTACCATTCTCATTACTCGCAGTGCCTTTGTAGTAATCCATATTTTTGTTATATCTCTACTAGACATTAATAAGAATCTGAAATAGTTTCGACCAGTCGTTCTCTTGACAGATCCAAAAGTGGGAAGATTCGTCGGTTATGTGCATCGAAGGTCTGTTTAAAGGGAGATAACTCCGTAGAGACTATAACATAACCCACATAGCTGTAAAAAGAGAGAGAGAGAGAGAGAGAGAGAGAGAC
Organism: Megalonaias nervosa; assembly: GCA_016617855.1. Lineage (NCBI taxonomy): Eukaryota > Metazoa > Mollusca > Bivalvia > Unionida > Unionidae > Megalonaias > Megalonaias nervosa. The sequence goes on along the minus strand of JAECUM010008104.1, from coordinate 6,025 downwards.
TTAGTGGAGTTTCTATTTGCTTCAGTTTAAACGACAGTGTTATATCAAGGCGAAAGGCAATTTCTTTTTGCCTGCTTTAACAAGCTGGTCACAAGAAAGTAACCAGCTCTGTAAGAAAAGTCGACGCCATTTCAAATGCCCATGGTACGGATACACTTTATACTGCAAGCCTTGTGTCATATGTGCAGACCAATAAAAATATTGCCGGTAGTCTAAAATTAAAATTTATAACGAGTGCTATTTTAACTTTTTAGGCTTCCTTGATGATATAAACAAAATGTTCCGCTTCAATTTAAGGAATTGATTGAGGCAGACGATAATATAGGTGGTCGATAAAGATCTTGTTAGTAGAAAGAATGTCTGGCATAAGTATAATATCATGTTCTGATCTGATATAATTGATCAATTTTCCGTATTCAGAAACTATTGGAAAGGTTTCACAAAAGGAGAGAGAGAGAGAGAGAGAGAGAGAGAGAGAGAGAGAGAGAGAGAGAGAGAGAGAGAGGGTGGGGGTGGCTTATCCATATTAAAGTAAACGAAAGAAAATCAAGACAAAGTGACACTTACCTTTTTGTATATTCTCCTGATTGGGAGTTTAAAAAGAAATTTACAATGCATCACAAAAGTCCACAGGAATATGTTTTTAATTTTGAAAAAAAATAGTCATAAGTTTGCCAAATATCACATCTTAGAAAAATCGTCATTATCCCGGCAGACACAACAGGTCGTGAGGTTTATTCTTAAAGCACAATATCTCTTGTAGTATATTCTCCTTTCAAACCACATAAAAAAGATTCCTGTTTCATAGTTTCTAGATGAATTATGCCCCAAACAAGCACGCGCGCGCGCGCGCACACACACACACACACAGACACAGACACAGACACACACACACATTCTCTCTCAAATAATTGATTTTGCTATATTCTAATTACATAAGCATACAAATTTTACAACCTTACAATACAATAAACCATATCAATAAACCAATCTAAATTCTCACAGTTTCAACAGAAATGTTTTACAATCTAACAGTGCAAGAACTCTTACCTTCAGTCCAAATTTTAACTTTGTTTAACATTGTGTTAACTTTTAACACAGCTAATAGCGTATGTTTTCATTCATGGAATGGTAAATACAATTTGTGTACTGACCTTGGGGGTAAAAAGGTCGGTCAGTGTATGCTAGTAGAACAGCACGAACTTGTATCAAATTCTACAGAATCCTGTATAGCTGATGTTTTATTTCTGGCTTCGTCACAGGTAACCACGAAAAATTTTCACTTGGCGCATTGAGTAAGTCTAGGTCAGTATCGGTACGTGTCCAAAATCTAGCAACTGGTACATCGTAATTTTATAGGAAAATTGTAAGACTGGGTTTTGAAAACACATGACTATTTCCCTGAAAATAAATATGTATTTCTTGTGACTTTTATGGTGTGTTTTTTTAAAAAATTCATTGTAATTCCCAATCAGAAAAATATACCCCCCCCCCGCAAGAAAAGTTAAGTGTTGAAGGTAGGAATAGGATATTCTCTCTGTCTCTGTCTCTCTCTGTCTCTGTCTCTCTCTGTATGTCTGTCTGTCTGTCTGTCTCCCTCTCTCTCTCTCTCTCTCACACAAACACACACTCACACATTTGTAGATTCCTATGGACTCCTTTTGTGAAACCTAATCAGAAGTTTATGAAATGTAGAATGTGATATTCCAGTCATTTCACATATATATTTTTCTGCCAATAAAATCTTTTTCGACTAAGTCATAGTCTGCCTCTCGCCATCTGTCAGTTTCCTTACAGCGAGGCGGAACGTTTGTTTACGTCACAAGGAATGGTGGAGATCCATTCGTTGCAAATTGATAATTTCAGAGTAGTCAAGATATTCATTGGTAAACACGTAAAAAATGAAGCCTATCCATAAGGCGGGCATTTGAAACCATATTTGGTCAATGACTGACTTTTCTCACCGATGTGGCTACTCCCTTACGACTAAGATGTCGATAAAACCAAGAAACTAATCTATAGCTCAACACCGTCAATTCAACTGAAACAAATATAACATCCACCAAGTTCGTATTTATTCTCTCTCTCTCTCTCTCTCTCTCTCTCTCTCTCTCTCTCTCTCTCTCCTTTTGTTTGTGTTTCACAAAATTATTATTTGGTTTTGTTCAGTGAATAAAGTACTTCCACACTGATACAGTGGAAAAGCAATTACTTTTGGTTTTATGTATTTTATCATCTGTCACTGTGGGTCAACATCTCGAAGATCAACATCAGTTTATTCTGACTTTTTTTTCTTCTTTTGCACGATAATTTATGTTTGTAATGGTTGCTAGAGACTACTAAAAGCGTCGTAGAGGTGAGAGACGGAATCGTTGGTGAAATCACACACACACACACACACACACACACACACACCGAATGCTTAGTAGTAATAGCAGAATTCCATTCATTTGTTAGAATGGACTCTTGGTAACATCAAGGACAACTCTTGCACACTTTTGAGGTTTTATCCTACATATTATTTTCCCCTTTTGCACCTGTAAAATTTTGTTTTCCCCATAGAGGGCGCTAATCAACAAGCGAAGCTATTCTGTTTTTATCCCATCGAATAGTTTAAACAACATTTATAACTTTGAAACAAAATATTTTATCTTTATAATTGTGTTCAGCAGCCGAAATAAAAATAAAATTATAATATAAATTAATTTTATGTTATATACAATATATGACTTTTAACTAATAAATTTAGCACCAAACAAAATATACCGCATCAGTAACTAGAAGAGCGCCGTTAGTAAATTTGTGTGTAACACGAACTTGCTGGGTAAACCATTGTATGGACTTTATTTACATCGGACATATATATTTGTTTACATTCGGTAAGTATATTTTTGCAACAGGGTATGAAAGCTTAATAATTTTACTGTAATTGTCTTTCATGTAATGGAAATCTGGACATTAGTCCAATGCATAAATTTTCGACAAGTGACCGTGTCGCTTCAAAACTTGTCAGGGTCGACTGGCCACCAAGATAACTTTTTCACTTTTTTGGTCGATTAAGGGACGTTTTACATGATGAAATAGTGAACGTGACTTGTGCGAATTTCAGTGACAACATCAAATGTAGGTATGAAGGAAAAACATTGAGCATGTTTTCTGTGATCTTGTAGGAATGTTCCATATCACACCTGAATCTTGGATGCCAAAACAATAATGGCCGCGCCGTGTAAATTGGGTCGGTATTTGAATCGGAATTTATAGGTGTGACATTTGCTCATGTGTGTACATTTGCACCCATCACTACTTACTGTGAAATCTAAGTGAGACGTAAAGCAAGGTGTTTATTGAAACTATACTTGGTGTTATTTGTTTTTGGGTTGTGTCACAGGATGAAAAATTGTGTTCGCACTTTATGCAGGTGATCAAACACAAGTTAGTTAACACTAGGATGGCATGCGGTTTCCGCACTATAGATATTTTGCACAATCCATAATTGTCGAGCCCACGTCATTTACAAGCAAGACACAGCCGACACTTTTCCGTCGGTTACGACGTCGACAGTTATGTTTTTGCTGAAGGTTTTCACTTGTATAAATATCCAGAACCCCTTCATAAGAGTTCCTTCATGCTTGTAGGAATCATTATGAAGCTAAGACAGTTTCATTCTGCTACATGCCTTCTTACTTTTTTTGACCAAGGTCAGTCTTAAAAATTATGTCCCAATATTTTTCTTTAAGTTTTTGTCAGTTAATAGAAATTTCCTAAACCACTTGATGGAATTTATTTGTACTTTATGTCAAATCATTATAAAACTTGGACTACATTTTGACATGCATACCGAATTGAATCACACAATTTTTTTCATAGATATGGAAACTTGGGACAGCAACATGCACCAAAGTATTATTCCCCAGTGGGTGGACAATAATGATGATATATTGTTTGCTTACGATCTCATTTGTTTGTACCCCTATGGGTTTTAAAAATGAAAATCAAGGATGTAAGAAATACACAAAACAGTCATTTTACTCTGTTAACTTATAATTTCCAACTTGACCGTCACCATGTGGCCCCCAACTTTGTCTTCTTGTTTGTGTTTCAACCAACAGGAAGTTATTGCTGTAAACAACCAAACCGCTCAGTCCTTTTCTGATTTCTAGATTAGGTTTTAAATTTAAGTTGACGTGTGAGATGACTAAGTTTTGTTCATTTGTTTGCATTCATGCAAACAAATGGGAAGGTAGATGAATACTGTGGGCTGCTTCTCCTCATGCATGCAGTGGTTCTTGCTTTTTATCAGTGAGTAGATAATTTTGGTCAGGGTTCTCCATAGGATTTCGAAAGTTGCAACCCATCCATGATTCCTACTTGAGGAAAAAGTTGCCATCCCAGTGGGAGAAAGTTGCCATCCTAGTGGGAGAAAGTTGCCATCCCAGTCCAACAGCTAGAAGCCTTACTAATGATTTTTTGTTTCATGCAGTAATTCAGAACGTGTGTATATTATTGTGTCAGCATCAGATTGCTAATATTTATTCATTATGAAATACATGTATTTGCTAATAAAGGAAAGAAAAATTAAGGCAGTTGATAACCATGATAATTGCGATTGTTTATGATGTTATAACTATAACAATTCTCAGTGCCTTACCTTGTTATTCTTTAATTTTTTTGTGGCTGTATGGAATCAAGGAAGAGATTAAACTTCCTTTTCTATATTAATTTATTTAATTAGCTTAATTCTATTTCAAATCAGTATAATTTCCAAGACATTGGAAAAAGAAAGATATGACCATATTCCATTCACTTTTTCCATTTCATCTTTAAACAAACAGCATCCATTTTTCTCAAATAATCTCTACACAAATTTTCTCCACAGCAGGTTTAGAATCAAAATCCTTAAGTTCTGGACTTGGTGTTATATGGGTTGCCATTGTGTTTTTCCTTCTGTGGTTAAAGGTAAAAATGTTCCATTGCCTTCTCAGTTTTGGCCTGTTCCATGGTTCATTCTTTGAATCTCGTAGTCTCTTTGGTGTTCTGTGTCATTTTTTATATATCAAAACTAGATACATCTACTAATTTCCATCTGCAGCCTTGTGCTTGGCACCAAAGAAGTTATGCAAAGTTTCCATTGAAATAGTACACATATAATAATCACTAGGATATGGAAGATAGCGATATATGACACTGAAAAATGGCTAATTTTATGATGATTTATGACCTTAACATGAGAGTTGATATTCCAGTGAGAAACAATACAAGTCTTAAAACCATGCCCCAATTTTTCTAAAAATGATATATGATGAAATGGAAGGTGTTCTGAACATCGCATAATGATTGATACAGTGATGGATTAAAACTGCCGAGTAATGATTTTGAAAGGTGTTAGTCTTAAGATCAAAATGATCATTAGGAATCAACATTTGATTAATAAGTGTCTCTTTTTCTGCTAAAATGTAACCTATGCAGCTTCACCTAATCTCATTTTAATTGCGCGTGAACTTTGATGGCTTGCACTCTTCATCATGATCGATACTCATTTTGTAGAAACATCTAATATAGAAAATTTGGCAGACAAAAAACTTCATAGTGAGGACTGAGGTGTTATAATTTTCATGTGCACAAAAATAAAAGTATGCATAATTTTACGCAGGGTTTGGTGTCCCAGAGAACCCTCTTGGTTCTGTGAGGTTCTTTCCCCCCCTTCCCTCCTTGTTTTTACCAGTGGGTAGACAATCTTGGTTCTCTTTGGTTATACCCCATCCCCTTCCATACTTAACCCTTTTACATATTGGCCTACCGAACAGTTATACCTATATTGTATGCACACAGTTCATCTGTTATGATACCTTTGTCAAATTTTATCTCCAATGTCAGTAATGGATGCAGGCATATTCCAATTTGTATAAATGGATTCTATCTGACAGGTCATCAGCAAAGCATGCAATCAACCATGTTGTTATTTGGATTACAATTATTTTGCCTTGTTATCCCAGGGATAGCACTTAATTGGCATTATTTTGTTGCT
>JAECUM010008103.1:0-103560 GCA_016617855.1 Megalonaias nervosa | reverse complement strand
AATAGTTCGGTGTTAGAAGAGTGGACTGCGGGTATATAATGTGAGGCATTAGCTGTAGCATTTATAGTTTGCACAGTTCACACAAAATTTGAAAACAGGTCACAAAAGTTGTCTTGTACTCAAAAAGATGTGACATATGAGCCTTGTGTGGGTATTCAGTGTGATCACTGATGTGTAAACTGTGCTTGTTATATTGGTCATTCCAAGATTATTCGAAGCCAATGACTTCCAGCCAGTAATATATGGCTTCTGTTGGTGGACATTGATAGCAAAGTATGCAGAAGATTTTATGAACATTGATTTGATGAAGAAAAAGAAACCAGCTTTTTTTTTCTATTATTTTATTATAGTTTTTCTGCTATGACATCACAAGAAAGGATTTTTATTGTCTTTTATTCCCTGTTGCAGGGCCAACATTTCATAGATAATGATCACTTTAGTCTTAATTTTTTACCTGGATGATAATCACTGTTTGCAGTGGATGCCGGAGATACTAAAACTTGTAGCAGCAAGCTGTGTAATCATTGTATATATCTTGCTTTGATTACAAGTAATTTCTATTTAATAAATTACAGGCAGTAGTTACCTGTCAGATTACTGATTTCTATTTAATAAATTACAGGCAGTAGTTGCCTGTCAGATTACTGATTTCTGTTTAATAAATTACAGTCAGTAGTTGCCTGTCAGATTACTGATTTATATTCAGTAAATTACAGTCAGTAGTTACCTGTCAGATTACTGATTTCTATTTAATAAATTACAGTCAGTAGTTACCTGTCAGATTACTGATTTCTATTTAATAAATTACAGTCAGTAGTTTACCTGTCAGATTACTGATTTTAGCATGATGACATACTCAGGACTTAAGCTATGATCTAAAATTTCATGTACCATATATATTTGAATACAAGTCAAGTCAGACTGAAAACCACACAGACCCAAATCTACCATTGCATTATGTGCCAGCAGATCAAGGTCTATGCAGTCAGGAGTAATCAGTAGGTCAAGCAGCATAGAGTCTGATCTGCCAGTACAGTGGACTCAACTTATAAGTGAGTGTACATGGTAAATAAAAGGATAAAGCCTTTTAGTGGGATATGAAAGTGGAAAAAAATTGCTTATCTTTAACATCTGTATGTATTCTTAATTAAAACCTTTTATTTATTTATTTTTTATTTATAAGGATATAGTTTGTACTTATAAATGTTAAATAACCCAAGAGCTACTTAGGCTGAGTGGGACATAGTTGTTGCTTAAAATATGTGAAATAGCCCTAGAGCTGTAGTGGCTGAGTGGGACATAGTTGTTGCTTAAAATATGTGAAAGAGCCTTAGAGCTGTTGTGGCTGAGTGGGACATAGTTATTTCTTGTCAGATGTGACATAACTTGGCATTAGCAGTGTCTCAATGGGTAGCTTACCAGACATTCAATCAGAACTGTGCAGATTTTCATTCCTCCCATCAGATTAGTCCTGTTTGACTACCATGGCTTGCCCTTGGGTAAAAGACTTGACTTCATTTGCCTTAGCACTAAAAAGCATTAATGCATTGCTCTCCTTTAAAACTTTAGAACAACAAATTTTAAAAATTAAAATAACTCAGAAATAAAAACAAGTCAGAATGGAAGTACAGTCAAATATTCAGTGGAGTTTGAGGCAACTGGCCCTGACAAGATTGGTTTTTGCTCCAAACACTTTTTTAAATCCAGATTTATTATTCTTTATGTTTAAAAAATATACTGGCATTTTGTTCATAAGTCAGAAAATGTGTTGTTTTTTTTTGTTGTGAGGATCAGTTTTCTTATATTCTGCTTGATTTCTCTTTTTCATCAGTATTCATTTAAAATGAATAGTCAAATACATTGCTAGCATGATTGGAAATTTAGCTCAGCAGCAATACTTTTAATGACTGAAATGCTGCTTGATTGCTAATGCTTCTGGTACTTAATGATTTTTACACTTTTTTTTTTAATTCAGGTGGTGAAGGTGGGTCAGGCCAGTGAATATGCCCGGCAGCAGGCTGAGGAAGGCGGGGTCCAGAATGGTGCCACTCAGGCTTTGCTTCAGGACTACAGCATTACCCCTAACACTGCTGCCCTACGCACCCCACGCACCCCAGCTATTCATGATAATATCTTGCAGGTAATGACAAGTTTTTGTATGTCCTAGCATCATGATACTAGATACATATTATGGTTTCGATATGAAGATGTTAATATTCACCAATTATTTTGCCTGTCCCACCTCGGCTTTCATCTCTAAGCAATGGATAGTGAAACCAGGACCTAGGGAGAAAATAAAAAAGGAAAAAACAAAAACTTACATGGCACTATAAATATTGATGTAAGGTAACTTAAATTATAAAAATAAACAGCATGCTGTATCATTATGATATCATAATCTTGATTATGTTAATGCTTTCTCTCTGGATGAGATCAGAATGAATCTACTTGACGTGAACAAACTGCAAGGGTGTAGATTTTGCTATATTTTAACCAGACTGATGACTAAAAGTCCTTTGTGCAGATATTGTCTGGGCAGGCAGTCTATTTTTTTGCAACTTTATTGTTTGTAAGAGTTATTGCCCATAATTCAGGCTTTGCCTAATCAGACCAGGTGTTGACTTTGTCTGAAACCCAGTTGGCTAATTTTAAATGTGGAAAAAAAACTTGATTAGAATCATGATGAGTCTCACCTGGTGATCTTCACAAGTTCATCACTGCATATTGTACATTGCAAGATAGTTGGAGCAGACTGGTTACACAGATAATGCAGTGCTATGAATTGTGTGTCAATTTGGAAACTGGTCAGCTGTGCATTCATTCAACATGTGTTAGTGTACATACACAGTTGATTAGTGATTAGTCCTGTACATGCTGTTGATTAGCGATTAATCTGTCAGAACTCTGAAGTCAAAGCTGTAAAATATTTCGATGAAGGATACATTGGATAATATTATGCCAGATGTCACAAGCTGACTGGTCCAACAAACTACAGACGAAAAAGATCAACAGGTCCACGTTGGAAATTAACTGATCTTGGGCCTCAGACTGCCTCTATTTTCAGCACCTGATACAGTGCATCTTCAGTAGTTGCTAGACAGTACGTCATCAAGGGAAATAGTTATCTGCTTTCGAATAATTTAGAATGCTTTAAAATATATGTACATAATATTTAACAAGTATTCCTTTGGCGGTTCATACTATCTCACAGAAAGAAAATCCACTTTTATTCCCTTGATGAAAAGGTATTTAATAAATTGTTTATGGATAAAAAGCAACTTTTTTATTGGTTAAATGCATTTCTTACAACAGTGAAAATTATGAACTGAACCTTGAACAGATTCTATTCATGGTCATTATGTACATAATTTGCTTACAGTAACTAGAGTTCTCCTGATGAATGACTTCACACAATTTGATTTTATCACCAAACGTTATCCTAATATACACCAAAAATGTAAATTCTGATGGATTTTTATGTCCATCTGGACCAGATTATTTGAAAATAAGAACTCATATCTTTATTATGTGGTAAACTAATTATATTAATGATTAAAGACACTGTATGTTTATGGTAGACCATTCTTGACAGGTTTATGATTTGCTGCATAGCCAATACTGATGTAATGGTAAAACAAAAGAAAGTAATATTTTCAAGTAAAGCCCACCGCTCAGGTGGCCTAAGTGGCTAGAGTGTCCACCTCAGATTTGGGAGGTCGCGGGTTCAAACTCCCAGTTGAGTCATTCCAAAGATTTATAAAAACAATACTAGTAGCTGTCTTGCATGGTGCTCAGCATTAAGAGGTTAGTGTTAGGACTGGTCGGCTTAGTGTCAGGATAATGTGACTGGATAGGACATGTCTGTGGCATGATTATTCATTGTCAGACTTAACTATAAACTGCCACACTGCAGACATCATAGTGATATGACTAAAATTGTTAAAATTACATTAAAAATCTAAGTCATACACTCAAGTAAAGTCTAAATGGTTATGTCCAGTTGTGGTGGTTACCTGTGAATAACACATGGTCATAATAGTTGTAGTTTAGTGGCTGTTATTTTAGGGTTAATAATTAGTATGTTCCTCTAACTTGGTAGATCTTGTTATAAGAACGGAGAATGATTATAGATTCTGAAGCATAGTTTAGAACTAATACCCTGAAAATGTTGAATGAAATGCTGCAGCATATGCATAAGCATTTTATTTCTTCTTAAAATTTTGAAAGAATGCCATAATTGTATATTTGCTTGTATGCCTCATTTCATCTCGGGGCTGTTCCAGTAAAACATACCTGGGACCCAGGGAAGACACTTTTAATGTAGGGTACTCATTCATTGATGCAATTTAGAATTTTCTTATCATTTTAATATGAACTCTGTGAAATCAAAGTACCCTGGCATATATTTTTAAAAAACTGCCTTCCCAGGGTACCATGTATGTTTAAAGGAACATCCCTCTTGGAATGACCAATAGTATTGTTTGCAGATATTGAATGAGTATTTCTTGTGCAGTCTCTTTTACCACAATTTTTTAATACTAGTATTTGTCTATCTCTTCATTAACAACAACCCAGTGATGTGTTACTTTGCAACAAGTTCATTTGTAGTGCATCCAAAGGTGAGAGCAATTTCCCTTCAGTTGTCAAAGAAAAATTTTATTAGACACCCAGACTGGTGACTTGAATAAACTCACAAGCCCTGACTGAAATTCCACAAGCTTGGAATCCAATTTCCAAATGCCCAAAATTTCCCCATTTTTAATATTGTCACACAACATTGCAATAACTACAATTGGAATATAAATTGAACAGGGTTCAGAGGGGGTTTGAAGATAATGTTCATCACTACTCACATGGGACTGGAAGGGCCATGTGTTCAAGCTTTTCTGCTGGATTCTCTTAGTGAATCCTGGTCAGAATCCAGTTGATGTATGTCAATGTTTTGTTTGCAATATGTGGAGAGAATTAATAACCTCCCCCCCCCATCTTTTTTTTTTCCTGGCTTGCTTCACAAAGTAAAACTCCATCAACCAAGAGTTCTGAAATTTATTCTTGTTGGGCTTTGCTGATAGTTAATTGAATTATACTTGAACACTATTCCGACAACTGAAATGATCATGCTTTGTGTTCTATATATATATATATATATATATATGCAGTAAAATCTGACTTCAAAGAAACATTGCCGCTGTTCACAAACTTGTCAAAAATATAATACATATGGCTTAAAAATTCCCATTCAAGGCAATGATATGTAATAACTTTTGTTCTTGTACACACAACTAGCATCTCTTTGATTTTCCTACAATGGGTTGTTCCACTTCCTGATCCTACCTATGGAAATTAGCACAATGGGCTCACCAACAGCAGCATTCAAACACATCTCACTAGCTATCGTAAGTACTATGTGAAATTGTGAAATGGTGGTTTTTACCTGACATCTTTGCCTTTAATTGCCAGTGTTTAAACTGCCCAAGGGATAGTTTTACATCAGCTCCAATCATGACTGTTTACCTTTTATACATGCATGCCAAATGTAACGGGTATATACTGAAAGTGGTGCTTTTGTTTCTTTGGGTTTTTTCTGTGTGTTGTTTTTTTTTTCTTTCTTCTGTGACTGAAGATTACTGATAATTGTGTTTTCTTGAAACATGACCATGTCATGGGGTTTGGGAGTACAAAATCATATTTTCAGCATGACATGCCATCCTTCAATTTGATTAAAATCAGATCTCTTGGAAATACATTTACACATTTCATCAGTGTGATCTAAGTTTCCACAGGCAAATTAGATTTTTTTCTACAAGCCCATCGGGCACCTCACGTAGAATATAGGACAGGCTTGATCTAAAATTAGAGGGGCCCTGGATGTTGGGCTGTCAGTTTTTTTTAGCACTGCCCTTTTTTTTATGTTGAATAGTCATCTTTCATCCATGATTGCTGAAAAATGGGAGTTATCTCCCAGGTCATTTTTGAAAAATTCGAACCTTTGCTGGAATTAAGTTACTTGGATTATCAGTAAAAATTTTCAGGACAAACAAGTTGATATTTCAACTCCTGTAATATTTAACTTGGAGAATTAATCTACTTGAAGAAAAGACCCATCTAGATGATATGTCAAGTAAAATGTACTGTCAAGCTTTAAGGAGAGCGTGTGTGCGTGTGTTTTTCTAGGTTTACTTTCTACAGTTTAAGTATTGGCTTATTAGCTTGCCGATATGAAATATTTATATTGCAGGAGGCCCAGAACATAATGGCATTGACCAATGTGGACACTCCTCTAAAGGGAGGACTAAACACTCCTCTTCACAACTCTGACTTCAGTGGAGTGATCCCACGACACCAGCTAGCTCAGACTCCTAATACTTTGTTAGGGACACCATTCAGGACACCGGGAATAATGGGCAGTGAAGATGGTAAGTTCTTCTTTTTTAATCTCTACAAAACTGCTCAGGTGTCAAAGTAAAAATACTGATGCAAGCAATATTGTAGGGCAAATCTTCACCAATCCCCAATTATCATTAGCTGATTCACCTTTCTAGAATAGATTGTCCCAAATATGGATCTAAAACTTCATCCTGATCATATCAGGATTGCTCCCTAATAGGGACTTGTATTCTTTGACTGAATGGATTCTTTCTAGTCATTTATAATCTGTATATAAATCATTGTGCACGCGATAATTCCAAATGGACCCTCTTTGTATATTTTTGTGAATTTCACTGGACCAAAATGCCTTGCCTGGGTGTGAAACATTTCAGAAATGATGGCTGAGTGACCTACTGGAGAAATAATTTGGTAGCCCAAAAGACACACTTTAATATGAAACTGTTATATTTAAGTATTCCTTTAATTTGTCCTTGTTTTGAGTAATAAACTATTAGAGTCTTTGTGAAACATTTATATATCTTTTGAAAAGCATGATAGGAAAGGTCAATAGTATCCCATTGGGTTGCTTATATTCATTACATGATAGTCCAGATCCAGCATTTGGTAGCCCCTAGACTCTGGACACCAGATTTGTCCAACCCTACACCCCAGACCCAGCATTTGATAACCCCTAGACTCGGGAAACAATATTTGTCCAACCCAGATGAGGATAGTTTGTTATTTTGTGCTACTGAAGTTAAGCTGAAATTGTTCAGAAATGTTTTGCTTCCTTTTTAGGTATGACCCCCAAGGGTGGCATGACACCACAACAGCAGTTGGCTATTGGACCACCTGGGCAGACGCCACTTAGAACCCCAATAAGAGACAAGTTAAACATAAATCAGATAGAAGACTTTGAAGGTGGTGCTTATCATCAGGTAATGCCTATCCATGTTTTATTAATGTTCACATGTTTTCTTTTTCCTTATCTGCATAAGCATTTGATACATTGTTATAACTTTTCTGGCAGCTACAGTATTTTTATTGTCAGTATGAAGGGCATGTGATAACAATTTTACATGTCAGATACAAGGGAGAAGGATAGAGAATTTCAAAGGTCACTGGCAAGACACCATATTCTATGCAACCCTTATTATAAGCTTGCTGGATGCTAAAGTGGACAAGGGATGCGATATTCATCTACAAATCAGCCTCATTTAGAATTGTTTTGGAGTTAAATGTTTGAAAAATCAAAATGATTTCAGCATGGGTCTGAGTGCAACCTTGTGCAGACTCAAAGTAACACAAAATATTTGTCCAATATTCATTAAATTTAAAGTTGAAAGTCAAATGGCATAGCTGCCAAGTGTCCTGTTTTTTTTCCGTATTTGTCCCGTATTTTGGACCGGAATATGGGTGTATGTTTTTTTGTGTGCACAAAATGTTTTTTAATTTAAAAAATTAATTAAAAAATTTCCTTGCAATTTTCAGTTTAGAATGGGCACTCGGTTCCATTCTGATAGAAATGTATTGCATGTATATAGGAATACAGTTCTACAAAAATGATTGGTTCATTCAAAATTGAGGCTACCATGCCTGTCTCGATCCGCCATATTGGATTTTGCAAATAGTTACCGCTATCACTGTATCTCATCTTTGTAATATTCAACTTCTAATCATGTTGAATAGGAAAGCAGAATATTCAGAATTTTCTCCAGGAAGGACAAGAAAACAGAACAGGAAGGACAATTGTGCCGTCTTGTTTAGATTTGTGAAACCATCTAGTAAAGGAGAACACTTTACGTTTTGCAAATTGTGTAATGTGATTTCGCTATTGGGCATGGAGGTGCCCATGAAATACAAGAGCACGAAAAAGCTAATAAACATCAGCTTGCTGCTTCATCATACACAACTCAGCCTAAACTTACGACATATAAAAAACCCAGAGATAACCTTGATGTAATTCGATCGAAATTCGGTTTACTAAATTTCTTTTAGAAATGAATCTTCATCGTACACTTAATGGTGTTGCTGGCACATTATTTTGCACATGTCTTCCAGACAGTAAAATCACAAAGGACTACTCGTGTGCAAAAAGGAAAACAGTTCAGTAAGAAAATCACACAGAATTAGATCATCAATGAAGGATGGGACATCAAAATCGATAATGATTGAAAAAAGAAAAGAAAATGTGGTGTGGAAACAGCTCATATAAACAGCCTTTGCTGAGTGCCCGAATGGAGCAGGGTGCCCATTCAGAAGGTGCAAGAGTGCAACACATGCATCTTTGACATTAAATAATTAAAGAAGGCACTGTCCTACTTTACAGATACTTGTAGATGTTGTAAAAAGTTACTGACGCATTTATATTTTAAAAACCAGCATTTGTTCCTGAGAATCAGTATTTTTGTCATAAGCAGTCAGTATTTTGTAACCCCAGGGTTGGCAGCTATGAAATGGTGTCGAACCAAAAACACAAATACATCTAGAAATTGAATGCATTGGTACTGTAATATGTCATTATAACAGTGTCCATAATATACCACCTTGTAGTGAGGTCAATTTATAATGAAGTACAGCACTGCCTCATTATAATGCTGCTCAGAATGTACCACTTTATAGTGAGACCACCTTATAATGAAGTAAAGCACTTGAATGATAACGCTGTACAGAATATACCACATGTAGTGCCAGCATAAAGATCACATAAAACACAATTGTGAAGCTCTTGAGAATCTGTGGACACAATCAAGAATCACTGCAGATTGATCCGCCAAAGAATCCAGGCAAACAAAGGTCACAGATTTCTTCAGGAAATTGACATAATATATACCTACACAGTGTGATGTGTTTGATGTATTAATTGTTTAAACTTATATTTATGTACAAGTGCATGTTAGAATAAAGTAAAATAAACACAAGATATACATGTTTTCATTAATTTATTTCAACCATTATTGAATATATAATACATGTACAGCAGCTAGCAAATACATGTGTGGTACATGTTTATAGTACGATGATAGTTTGAAACATGACAAAAAACAGAAAGAATATGGTAAGACAATTGGACCAATTAAATGATATGCGTTACTATTATGCTTCTTCTGGGCTCCTCTTTTATGCCTTAAAATCAGGAACCCAGAAGAAGCATTTTAACCTGAAAATCCCACCCACCATCTTCCCAGAGGAATTTATTGACCTGGATTTAAAGCTTTACTTGGCAGGGCATTTATGTTCCAATACACATTTTTAGACCCTAGTATATAAAGACCCTACATAAATTTCTTGATTTGTTTCTGGGTAAGATGTACTTAAGGGTTTACAGGTCTCTCTTTCTTTTCCCACAGGACTTGAAGGAGCAGTTGCGGAGAGGCTTAGCAGGACTGCCAGCCCCAAGGAATGACTTTGAGATTGTTGTTCCAGAAGACATGAATGCATCAACTGAGGAGCAGCCAGAGGAAACACATTATGTCGAGGACCAGGCTGACCTGGATGAGCAGACAGAAGAGGAGAGGCAGGCTAGGTGTATGTAACATACTTATTGAAGATGTCATGCTGTTCTTCTTGGAATATACAACTCATTTTTAAAATACATTTTTAACCGTTTTTCTTTTTGTCTGTGGGAGTAGTCCTTGCAAAACATAACAAGAACATCCATCATATTCCAGGTTGATCAAATAATATGTAATTGACACCTTAGGTAATTCATTAATACAAGCAGACCTCGGTCCATTTCATTCACATGTCTTTGTACTGCATTATTTTCATCTGAATGCCTGTATGAAGAAAAACTTAGCAATTGTGTGATCTTTGATGTTTAAGGATTTGTTTGTGTGCCAGTATCTGTTTTTATATGTCTACACTGTTCTATTCAGAGATTTCAAGCCATGGGGTACAATCGGAGGAAACTTATTGACGATGATATGATATGGAGGAATTAATTTTTTTAAACAAAAGCAAAGAGATTTGCTCCTTTGCTGCAGGTGTATATTATGGAATATGTTGAATTGGCTTTTTAAAGGTGTATGTGTATGTGTTTTATTGTAAAATTTCAAGGGAAATCATACAAATTAAACAATAGGAAATATATACATGTACATTTATTTTTTTGTTTAGACCCTGACAGTTAAGAAATAATAAAAGAAACATTCGATATAAACAGGCATGTCATATTTGGCTCATAAATAATACATAGTCTATAGAAAATTTATTTTGGATATAAAGGACAGATTTTCAAGACCACACATATGCACATAAAATTTGGTTGGTATGTCATTAGTCTTATGTCGTCTGTAATTTGTCATTTCAAGATGTTACAGTCTCCATTGCTAAATTTTTCTGCTGTTATTTATGTGGAATACTTTTTGGGAATTAACATCTTCAAAATCGTGTTATTTAACAAATAGATTTGATCTCAGAAGATTTTGAAAATGATATAGTGCCCAGGAATAACATTTTGCAGTGCTTATTCTTTGAAATCAGGTGTTTTTAGAGGGATGCTGATATTTGCCTGTAATTATAAAAGAAACATGATTATCTCACAATTTATGTTAATCCTTTTGAATGTAGCCTATTGCTGTAACCCTCCAAACAATCAGTAATCTCAATACTTTCATAGATATTTACAATATTTGGGCATTTTCACTGGCGCTGACAGCAGAAATGATTTTTTAAAAAATTTCTGTCTCCAGCATATTTTATGCAAGCTTCCTTTTAGGGTTTGGAAGCAATGAAACAGAATTGAGCAATTTCTATATGCTTGTCATTTTACCTGTAAAATCAGCTGTTTTTACTTGGAATTTTGGGTAATCATTGTGATGTGTGCAGAGTGTGCACCGAATTAATTGTACAGGGTAAATTTGCATCATGTCAGATAACTGTTGTGAAAAATGTTTGTGGTAAAACTTCATACATGTAAAGGTTGACATATTTATATTTTGTTGAGCTAGATGCATAAAACTACAGAGAATTAACTTTTTTCATGGAATGCCAGTTTTTATTGATCTTGTTGTTGCTACAGACATCAGATTAAACACCCAATGAACATTGATCCATCTGTGGAAACAATAAGACCACTTCCTCAACACATGAATTAATATACCAATGAAAACTGCATTTTTTCAGAGCCACAAAAATTAATAAATTAAATCATAGTAAAACATGGTACATAAAATACACATTATATTATGGTATGCTTTTCATGTGATTATAGTACAAAAAGAGATGAAGTTGAGATCGCAGGCTGTACAGAGAGATCTACCAAGGCCAATTGATGTCAACATGGAAGTTCTTAGGACTGTTGGCCCCAGTGATCCTCCTCTCACAGAACTTCAGAAGGTAGATAGGGGTGGGATTTACCATTTTATCACAGTTGTTCATAAGGCCAAGTGAGCTTATGATATGGGCCTACATCCAGCATTCATTGTTTGTCACCCATTACAGTTTTAGAGTTATAAAAACCCACTGGACCAGTTTCCACAAAGTTTGGTAAGAAGCATCCTGGCATAAAAGTTTCAAAGCTTTTACTGGTGATGAAGATCCATCATCTGATGATGCTACAAAAAACATAAAAGTGTACAAAGAGAGTCCACACAATTTGAATAATTTAACAGAAAGCACACTAGTGTAAAGGCTTTTCAGATTTGTACAAATAGTGCCAGTTCTACCATCAAATAGGGTCATCATTACTACAGGTAGAAAAGAAAACTACAAATGATGATTTCTCAAACACTGTTTCACTGAATTTGACTCAATTTAAGAGGAAGCATCCTGGCATGAAGGTATGTTAATAATGTATAAATTATGACAATCTGATTTATAATATTTGCCACCATTACTAAAAACATAAAACCTTAAAATGACTTCTCCAAAACGATTAAAGAGATTTGGGCTAAATTGACAGAAAGAAACCTGCCAAGGAGGCCATTCAAGTTTACACAAATGATGCTGATTCACACTCCAGTATGGCTGTAGTCATTACTAAGATTAGAATAAAGCCGTTAGAAAACTGTTCAACAGAATTTGATAAAATTTAACAGGAGTCTCTGTGTATGACAGTCTTTAAAATTTATTTATGCAGATCTGCTGTCCGATATAGCTGTTTTTACAAAAAGTAGATAATATTGATAAAATTTGATAGAAATATTTTGGTTTGAAGGTCTTTGTTTTGTCACATATGCTGCTTATCAGCCATCACATGGTTGAAGTTGCTAGTTCAGCCTTTAAACAAATTTTTTCTTAACTGGTTAAACAGAATGTGAAAAAAGTTTGACAGAGTACCTTACTAACACAGATTTTTATTGCCAACTGCTGTTGCATTTGGATTTAGGTATGTCAGGCAGGTGAGCAATCTCAGGCCCACTTAGGCCTTTTGTTTTACCGTACGTATTTGCTTATAAAGTCAAGGCAAACTGCAAACAACAAAGATACTGATCTGCCATGGCATAATCCACCTGCAGATCAAGGTCATTGTTGTTTTTTCTACTGATTACTCCTAACTAACTGCACAGACCCAGATCTGCCATCACATTATGTGACAGTAGATCTGGGTCATTGCATTTTGCAGTTGGACTCGACTTATAAGCAAGTACATGTGGTAAGTTCCAGAAGATTTTTTTGGGACAATAGTTTACAGTGTGGTAAACGAATTTGATGTAATCTTTTCTGTGACCCAGAGAGAGTCTGTTTCACTTGCAGCAACCTTCTCTGTCCTCACTATGACACGGTCCACACTAGGGGGCAGTTTAGGCAAAAATAGTTACTCCAGGACCTGTCATTTTACCCAGATCAGAGAAAGTGAAGTGGACTTTGGCTTTTCAGGAGTTGATGTCTTCAGCTCCCCATTTTTTTTATTTCAGATGAGTAATTTCAAGCTTATGATCAACTTTAATGGTAATTCATGTCTGTAGTTAATGTTTTAATCTTAACGATTTCTGCCAAAATTTCACACATGTGGTTTGAAGAAGCAAGTGAAATTCCATGCATTTGCAGCCAAATAATGAGTCAGTTATTCTGTTGGGAAGTTTTAAGGTTTATCACTTGTAACGGTAAACAAGTTTGTAAAATATTGTATTCTGTAGAAATAGGAAAGACTACCTGTACCTCAATTTCTGTGACTCATTTCTGATATTAACCTATTTCTGTTGTTACCAACTTATGCAAAAGCAGAATTGTACAGCAGCTATGAATATCTGTAAAAAAAATGTTTCATGAGTGTTTATATTATTATTGGTCCAGCAGACCATAAGGCCAGGTGAACTTATGCAGGTTAATTTGTTCAGTGTGTAGTGCTTCTTGGGTAGTGCATCATCCATCATTGGTTCACCTTTTCTGTTTACAGATTCTCAAAAACCGCTCAACAAAATGTGACCAAATTTGAAAAGAAAGTCTTCTTGCATGAAATTCTTTCAAACATGTTTGAATGATGCCACTCCACTAATAAATATTGTAACTGTTATTAAAATAGAAAAAAAAAAACTTTAAATAGCTTTTGAAAAATCACTTAACAGAATTTGATGAAATTTGATAGAAGGCATCCTGGAATGAAGGTCTTTCAGAATCATTCAGATGATACTTATCCTCCAAGAAATATGGCCACAATAAAAAAAATAGAAAAATCTTTAAACAACTTATTCCCAAAAACTACTTAAAAAGAATTTGACACTAAGCATTGAAATGATGCCAGTTCACCATCAAAATAAATATGGCTGCCAATACTAAAATTAGAAAAACCTTTACACAGCACTTTGTCTCAAAAACTGCTTAACAGGATTTGACAGAAAGCATCCTGGCATAGATCACTTTCAGTTTTATAGATATCTTGAATTCCTGGAAATTCTTTTCATCCAGTAGAGCCTCAGTCCCTCTAAGAGATTCTTGTTTCTATTTGATATTAACAGGATATGTAACACATTATTAGCTATGTCATGCTGAGGAAATGAGAGTTAAGTGCCTTTCTCAAGGATACACTGCACAGCCAATCGGGGCTGGCCTGAGCAGTTATCAAATTGAGTATCCTTAGATTACAAGTCTGGCAATCTACCAGCTGAACTACCGTGGTTTCCTTTTTGATTTTAGGAAACGAGTGAATTATTACCATTAAATACAATTGACATAACAATTTGTCTTCAGTTATGAGTTATGTGTCATGGGCAAGAAAATAGGGGAGCTTTGGGTGCCAAATTGAAAACTCATAGTAGCAGACTTGACTTGGCCTTTAATACCTGAATTGTAGTTACCGATGGCATTATCTCTAGCCAGCATTAGAACAGATGCCTACCTGTCCACCCCTTCACCCTCATTGAAAATTTTGATATATAATATTAGTACATTTTCCATCAAGAAGAAATGCAAGGTTTGCTTGAGTATTAAATATATGCACAATAAAAATCACACATCAGTTAGAACAATCCCAATTAGAAGATTCCAGTTGTTTATCAATTTTGGTTCATGAATCATAATGTAGCATTCCATTCAGTGCATGGCATAATCTTGGCTAGACAGCATGACCATTACCTTGGGAGACTTAGTGTGGGAAAGAGGTTGGCTGTATTCACTATTTGAAATGTAAGCAAATTGGACTGTTATCATGAAAAATCTAATATTTTAGAGTTCCCAAACTACCATGAAATCAGGGAAAAAGTCAGAAGAAAGAACAAAGCATTTTAATTCTTCAGATATTTATTAAAGTTATTTTCAGCTGATGATTGATGACAGAAAAGTACATAACTGAGCCATAATTGAACTGTTCATGTTTTAAATTTATTGAATTCTGACTGGAATTGTTGGTGGTTGCAAACTTTTCAGTCAGTTAAGGTAGAGTTGCTGTGTGGATCATTTGCATAGTTTGATCTAGGTAATGTTATAAAAATATTATTAAGCTTAATCTTCCCTAGTTCCCATTTTATATATAAAGTTACCAACGTTTATTGTGATAAATCTTTGCTTGTTTGGCAGTTTGCACTGGGAACACAATGTTCAACATTATCGTCAGTAGTAACCTTTGACATCTCAAATTCACTTTTGCATTGAGTTTTACTATCAGACCTTACCAAATACATAGAAATTGCAAACAGTTGGTGCAATCTTCAATTCAGAATTTCATTTTCTGGGTGTTTTTGACAGTGACTGCATTTAATATAAATCCCTTAACAAACTCTGAAGCTCAATTTCAAGATACATCAATTATTGATTACTTTTGCCTGCTTGTTGTCACAGAGGAAGCTGACTTTGCTTTGTACACAGGAAACCAAGACAATAATTGTACTCTGTAGTGTAACATAATGACAGGGATGAGTGTCTGTAGCAACTCAGTGTATGGTACAATTTTCCCAGCATAAGTGGATTTTGTATTTAAAAAATTCAGTCTGTTCTTTTATACAGAGTTACATCATTATTAAGGGCTTGTTCTCAACATTTAAAACAACCCTTTTCTAAAGCCTTTTTTTTACAACTTGTGCAGTTATACAGAGTAAAGGTGACACTTTTGTTATGTACATTAAAATTAGTTACATGCAAATTTGAATAAATTTCATTAGTTAATTTGTTTCTAGTGATACATCCAGTGCTTTAATACATATGTGACATTCAGTTCTTTAGTACATGGTTACATTTCTAATTCAGATTTTATGGGAGACTCTCAAAATAGAAACAGCTTTTGATCTAAAACTGCACATTTCTAAGCCCAAAGTATGAATTTCATTCAGTATTGGGCATGAAAAAAAATTTCATCCAGAAAAAAAATGGAAAAGAATCAAATTGTTGGGAACCCAGATATTTGAGGTAAACATTGGCACAGGCATTTTTGGGACACAAATTGTCTGTGAAATCATTCAGATTAAAGTAGGTCAAATCCTCTGTGGTGTTTTGAAAATAATATTGTATACAGACTCGGATATACAGATACGCAACATGAAGAAGAGCACTAAAGGTTGCCATATTTAGCTTTATCGAGGAGAAAAAATTCTTTAAAATAACACAGCTTCCAAATTGACATTAGGAGTTGTCACATTGTTTTGTCTATCACTCAAGTCCCTGATTTTAACTCGAGTCTGAGGTATACCCAACTCGTACTTGGATACTGAAGTACTCCTTTCAGCACTACTGGAAAATAAAGTACTTCAGATTTTCCACTTTGGTGAATTAATATATTGTTCTAGCTGTAAATGGTATTAAAAATGAAGATAAAATAATGTCTTAATGAATAAAAAAGAGAAGCTTATAGAGTGTATCATAAAGATGGAGTGGATTTGTATAGTACCAGATAGTAGATCGCTTAGATAAGACAACAGTAATGTGACTGAATTCCATGATTCATAAAGTGGTACTCTTTATAACAGTAATAACCATCACGGAGATTGAGTCCACTTATATATAGTCATGAATATTTTATCCACTTGAATGAATATCTTTAATGTCTTCATTGTGTGTCAATCTGCCCAGTGAACACTTTTTGTTTTGTTTTTCTTTTTGTTGTAAAACTATTACAGTCTGTTCATTGTGTGAATATACTGCCATTGGTCTTACGAGGAATTTATTTACAGACATGACCCAGTTCTAATATTGATATGTTTAACACAGGGCTGGAGTTAACATTTTGATATTAATGGCTGAAAAGAAATGAACTTGAAGTTTCTTTCTAACAATATTTTGGAAGTTTGATTAAATTTTATTTCAAAAGATGAAGTATGCTTGTAGACATTGAGAAAATCCAGATTTTTGCTAGACAGAATATTACAACTATCAAAATAATTTTTGCACTGAAAATAATAATTTTGGGCCCAGTTCATAATGTAAAGTTTGTTGGTGACTCATTTATTTTGGTAACTACTTGATCACAAGTCATGAAGCATGCCAACTCTCATTTAATCTATTTGATAATGAGGGCAATTACAGTTTTGTGGCCAGATAGTTGGCTACACAATCACAAGTTTTTAGTACAGGTTCAACATTCCATAGTCTATATTCCAGCTTTAACTTTTTACTTTTTGTTGGCTTTGAAAAAAAATTAAATTGTTACAAATTTGGAAAATATGGTGTATGTAAAATTATAGGGCTTAGCTATGTAGGGTAGTTATGGTAACTGCTTTTCTCACTTAAGGCAGAGGAGCTAATCAAGCAGGAGATGATAACAATGCTTCACCATGATGCTGTGTACAGCCCGACACCTGCCCAGCTGGGCATCATTCCAGGCAAGAAAAATCTGCCAAGCCAGAAGAGTGTGGTGAATCAGGCAGCCCACCTAGCTTACCTTGAGCAGAACCGTTATGAGAAGATCTCAGAGGATGATATGGAAGTGGTAAAATGCCCTCTCCTTTAGCTGAGATTTAGGAATTTTCCAGTGAAATGGATTTTTAAGTTGGAGTTTATCCCAGTTTCCAAATCATGATACATAACATAAAAATGCTTCTTTCCTAATTCAGCAGTAGAATGTGTTTAATATGGCATAAGATGAGGTTGCCAAGCCAAGACATATTCATTTGCCATATCATTTGAGTTCTTTCCCCATCATGCTACATGTCTGCGGCATGATGCCCCAGTGCTAGACATCACTATAAACTGCCACACTGCAGACATTGTAGCGATATGACTGAAAAATTTTTAAAGCTACGTTAAAAATTCAAATCACAACACATCTTTCCCCATAATTGGAAAAAACACCAGTGTGGTTTTGTATTAGTAGTCCATTTGTAAAGCTCTCCTTTCTAGAGTGGAACTCAAAAACTGTTCAAGATATTTATATGAAATTTGGTGCACATATTAGACTTGTGTTCCACATGTGCCTTTTTTGCTGTACAATTTTTTTGTTGTTGATGATTTCTTTTTTCATTTTTCTGTCCATCCGTCCATTATTCACCCTTTTGTTTCTTTGGCAAAATTTCAAAGCCATTTGAGATATCTTTATGAAATTATATTAGACTACTTGTGTAGATATGCCTTTTGCTGTTCACAATTCTTCAGTTTTTGTATTTGTGATGTTTTAGCACATTTGTCTTTCGACTCGTACATCCATTATCTACACTTTAATTTCAGCGGCAAAATAAAATTTATTTATTTCTTCTGTAGTCTACTGTTCCAAATCAAATAATACAAATATCTGGTCACAGATACGTTACAGTAAATCTGGGAATTTCTACATCCAGTAATCATCCTTTCAAATGAATATTCTAACAATGGAATGTTTACCATACATGCCAACCATTACGCTTTTGGTGTAATCATTACGCCCTTTTTCACTAAATTACGCCTTAGGCGTAAATGTATTTAGATTATGCGTTTTCGGTATATCCCCTCAGAAAGAAATTAATAATTTGTTTTCTCATTTTTATTAACATCTCATTAATCCCACAGACCGTATTCTAGAAACGATGGCTTCTACATAACTACAGCATAAGAGTACGCTTGTCTGTAGACTTGCGTGCACTTTCCTGACAGTATTATGTTCTATTTATAGCAACTGCCTTATTTCCAAGAAATATTGTGGTTTCTTCATTCAAACTTTTGACCTCTGTTTCTATTTATAGCAGCTGTATGGCTTATGAGAGAACAGACTGGTTTTCTAATTTTTAATCTTTGCTCGCAGATTCTTTGTTCTAATTCATATCTGGTACAGAACCAGTCTGTAGGTATTTGGTGCTAAAAGTCAAGTCAGATTTATTCTAGTCAATGCGTGTGTTATAGCAAAGCTGTTTTTCAAACAATTTCACAGATGGGTTAGAAAAAGACAAAAAAAACGATTCAAAGATGAATACATGAATTGCACAATACAACGTTCCATTCCAGGGCAGTTTCACGCCCATTGCAAGCTGTATGGAAAGGATTTTAATATTGGTCATGGTGGTAAAACAAAGAAACCTTGAATTTTAGCTCATTTTACTAACTCCAATACTAAGGTAACTTCTTTTTTACAGCGGAATTAAATTGTGGTCACAAATTTTATAAACGCAGAGGCATTTATTTACCGAGTTCTTAACAGAACACTGACTACCCCCTAGCAGTAGACAGACCTGCCAACCCTTATGATTTTGCCATAAGTCTTACAAAAATTAGCCTTAAAATACGGACTTGCGGCATACAAGCAAAAACTATGGAAAAATGATCGTTGCCCAAAAATCCAGATAATTTTTTCATCTGTGTTTGATTTGGATCCGGGTTTTATCTTAGAATTATTGAAATTAGTCATGGAACCAGACTAACTTTACAGCAGCATCCTAGACGCTTTAAACTGCACCTATTTGTTCATGCGAAGCGTCTGCATGATCAAACTATTGATTATAGAATTTTTCAAAATGGCATCAAGAAAGCAATGCATGTTTAAGAGGAAAGGGAAAATAAGCTTCAAGAAAAGTGTTAATAATCAACACAGAAGAATAAAAAGGAATACTCAGATTCTTGTGAATAAAAGCTGGAAAGGATACAATTACGTTTATTGGACATCACGTGCCAATTTGAGTATGTCTCGTGGCAGGAGATATGATTGATGTCATCATGTGAAATGGATAAAGAATTTCCAAGAATGACGTCAAGTTGAGAGATAGCAACAAGCCATTGAGTTGCATAGGATTTGGAACTAAAGTTTGTGCAGCCGTACTAGTGGTAAATAAAGTCTACGCTTACTTTACAAACTTTTCTGTTGAACATAATGTTTATCGTCGCTGTGTTGAACTTTTAATCATGTTTTCCAGCTTTACATTAGCAGTTATTGATATTTTGTTACACCTTATTGAAAACGGGTCAAACTTACGGAAAAAAAAATCAACGGCCTTACTGAGACGGGTTCATCAGGGTTGGCAGGTCTGAGTAGAAGACTACATTGGTCCTTGGTTCAAACGGATGTTTCCTGATTCCAAAATTGCAGAAAATATGCATGTGCAAGAATAAAATCAGCTAATATTGTTAGGTGTTTAGCAGAAGATACTTTACTTAAAATTACAGAAGCCATGAAAATTGGGCTGTTTAGTATTGCAACAGACAGGAGTAGTGATTTATGATGACAAAAAGTTTTACCCAGTGTGTGTAAGAGACTTTGACAATGAAAAGGGTAAAATCAGAGTGCTCTTCTTTCATTACCAGAATTAACAGCAGATTCCACTGGAGAAAACATTTTTCTTTGCTTGATAATGCTTTGAATAAACATAAGTTGGCAGAACTGTATGGGGTTTTCAGCAGATACTGCATCAGTGATGACTGGAATTCATAAGGGAGTTGCATTCTGTATTTTGAAAAATGTCTCCATCAGTGTTCATATCAGGTTGTCCCTGTCATATGATGCACCTTGCTGCAGAAAAGGCTGCCGATAAATTAGAAGGAGAACTCCAGAAGTATCAAGTTGGCATTGTACCTGACAGTGTACTTCATGCGGACAGAGTTGATGTGCAATGGCACCTTATTTCCCAGCTAAAAGACCCAATAACTGGAAGATATAAATTTCCACTTCTTTGTTGTTGTTGTTGTTATTGTAGGGTTTAACGTCATTTTTCAGCACACGATAGCCTATACATGGCGGCCAGTATTAATGGTGGAGGAAGAACCTGGGAAAACCGTGGAAAGAACCACTGACCCTCAAGAAGCTACTGGCAAGCTTTCTCACATTCCCATATTGGCCAAATCCGAGACACGAACCCACACAGACAGAGGTGAGATGGCAGTGATCCATAACGAATGGCGCTTTAGACCACTTGGCCGCTTGGGGCCCCCCACTTCTTTGTCAGGTTATGAAAAGAATATTGGTTCTTTACCATTCTAATTCTGACTGTGAGAGGTTGTTCAGTATTGTTAACAAAAATAAAACTGAATTCAGATTCGGGCTCTGTAACCCAGCACTTAGTGCTCTACTGGTGTGCAAATCATTCATAGTCTCAGCAGGTACAAAGTGTTTTGAAATGCAGTATGAGAGTCTGTTGCTTTTTAAAGCTGAAAGTGCCATATATAAAAACTTGAAGCAGTAATTGATGTTAAAAGACCAGAGGGGTAAATAAATCATTTTGTAAATACACTCATTGAATTTTATTATGTTTTATGTGGATTACTCTTTTTCTGCTCGGATTACTCTTTTTGTCCACTTGGATTACACTTATTCCTTGCCAGGGGTTGGCATGTATGGTTTAGTAGTGAAACTGATTGTTAACATGTTTTGTTGTCCCTAACTGATATTAAAGTATGTGACGCTACACACATTGGACATTCTTTGTTGAAAAATGATTTTGTTTCTGTAAAATGTTCTGTTTATTCAGAAGGACACGTGCTCTTTGATTTATAATTTGTGAAGAAAAAAAATCTACTTTTTAATGTTAATGGTTGTAGAACTGCATCAGGGACTATTTTTTATGTGCAATAAATGAAAGGTGCAGCACTTTAGTCACAATGAACAAAATTATTCCTTTTTTTCTCTCTTAACAATTTTCATTAAAATAAAACTGTGATAAACAGAATCTCAAATGGGTAATGACTTAATATTAAATTTATGAAATTCATTGAAAAGCTGGACATTATTTAACTTACGGCATTACCTTTGGGAACAGTACCAGCATGGAACCATGGCCCATCTGGATCAGTAGTGGATATACAGGCAATGTATCCATATCCCAGTACAGGCTGTGTATGTATATCCCAGTACAAGCTGTGGTAATCTTTCCAGAGATAGCCAATAAACAGCTACCAGCTGGCTATGGACCACACCAACTCTAACACTGCCTCAAAAGTGTCCCAGCATGGTTGGACCCAGCCTTATTTACTATCCTTCTCAACCTGCTTCACCAGTTGAGTCATCAAATGCATCACAGGAGGTAATGGTGTAGCTCACAAGTGCCACCTTCCTTTCTTGATCCTACAATGTCCAGAGAATATCCAAACTTCCTCGCATCGATCAAAGAGGCCATCATTGGCTGCTTATAAAGTTCCTGCATCTGTTGATCTGTCAGTCTAGAAGACTATCAGCATTCAAACATTTATCTCTGTCAGGTCAAGTTGTTTTTATACTACATTGTTTTGAGAAGTAGTTTCAGGGTCCTTATGTCAACAGGCCTTTCTTTTCTCTTTGATGACTCCCATCAAGTTTCAACCTGGATGGCTTAAAGACATACACCCAGGTTTTTTTTACACTGATGTTCCTTCTGTCAACAGAGACATCACAAGGTTAGGAATTTCATAATCTTACTACATGTGGACCAGAAGCCCATCCGTGACACCCAATAATTGGTTTGGAATGTCACGGCTATAGGATCCTTGCACAACTTGGCTTCATTGGCTGTTTCTAAGCAGTCTGAACACATAAACCCATCGATCAAAAACCCTGCTGGTTATGCTTGGGAGTCGGTCACTTTTATGGAGCATGTGCTTATCAAGTAGCTCAACACTTGACAGTGCCAATGAGAAGGCCATTAATTTGCAGCTGGCAGAAAGAAATGCATCTGATTTCTTCAGTGTCTCTCCTTAAATTTAAGAGGTTGCCTTGAAAACTCCTTGAATTAAAAGACATTTGCTTTATCCTTGAGAAGCTCTTCATTTGTGGAAAAACTCCTTGATTTTTGACAAATCTCCTTGAATTTTGACAAAACTCCTTGATTTTTGACAAATCTCCTTGATTTTTGACAAAACTCCTTGATTTTTGACAAATCTCCTTGAATTTTGACAAAACTCCTTGATTTTTGACAAATCTCCTTGAATTTTGACAAATCTCCTTGATTTTTGACAAATCTCCTTGATTTTTGACAAATCTCCTTGAATTTTGACAAATCTCCTTGAATTTTGACAAAACTCCTTGATTTTTGACAAATCTCCTTGAATTTTGACAAATCTCCTTGAATGTTGACAAAACTCCTTGATTTTTGACAAATCTCCTTGAATTTTGACAAATCTCCTTGATTTTTGACAAATCTCCTTGAATTTTGACAAATCTCCTTGATTTTTGACAAATCTCCTTGATTTTTGACAAATCTCCTTGAATATATCCAAGGGAATACAAAATGTTCAAGCTGAATAAAATAATAAATTTAAAATTCACAATACGTTTTATTTATGTATTTTCCAAAAATAATTAAATAAGGAAAATGGGATTAAATTGGGTGTATCAAGAGACACCACTGATTCTCATAAGTAAATGAAACATACATGATAGATAATGTGGAGGATATGTTTGTTCTATTTTGATGGTTACCAGATGGAGTAGCATCATTGGGCTGTGGTGGCACAGTTACATGTTTTCCTCTTCTTTTGTACCAGTTTATTCGTAGATCAAGTACCATTTCCAGAAAGTTATATTTCCTTTGGAAAAAATATTCCTTGAAAGGTATTAGCAGTCATTGAAAAGTTCTTTAAGAAAACATTGTCAGGGCTGTAGAAACCATGGGGACACATGTATCACTATCAACTGGGTCTCTCTCGCCAACACCCTCCATATTGCATGATGTCATGCTCATGCTGCAAGTTTCAGACATCCACATGGGGATAAGACTTTAGCACTTTGTCATGGAATGATGCAGGCTCTGCCCTGACAACCCATGGATCTTGCCAGTTGTCTTGGAGGGCCTCCAGATCATGTTTAGTGATTCTCCCCTACAGTCAAGGACTCCACTTGTTAAAGGTTTCCCAAAACAATCTTTTCTCAGAAAGGGCTTTTGAGATAGTTCACAGCATAGACTCAGTGGGATTTTATTATTGATTATTATTAGTCCCCATGGTCAGTGGCAAGCTTCATCCAGTTATAGATCACAACTCTCTCATTCAATTCTTTTGGGCATCATGGCAAAGAATCTTGCAAGCAAAAAGGCCCTCCATTCTCAAGCTTATGGGGAAAATGGCACGTGTTCAGGAAATAGTGCCAAATCAATAACATCATCCTTCTGAGTTCCTGAATTCCCCAGCTGACTGATCTATTTCTCTGGCTCTTCAAGGATAAAAGGTGGCTCCAGTTACTTTCAGATAATCTCTAACATATTCAAACATTATGGCAGACAAGATATCGATCTTGATGAAGACCCACTGACTTGCTGGCTAATTTTGATTTGCACTGACCAAAATCATTCCTCCATTTTCCTAAATGGAATCAGTCCTGGGTTCTTGCAATGTTAAGCTAAGATAAGTTCAAGCCTGTAGCCTGGACTTTGCTGAAGCTACTATCATACAAAACAGCCTTAGCCTCAGCATGCAGGGTGAGCGAATTACATGCCCTTTCAGTTTATCCAAATTATCTTCAGTTCAGATGAGATGGCATGGTTGTCCTCTTGACACAACCAGGCTTTGTAGTGAAAAATAGGTTGTCATCAATTGGCTATCAAGGAGTTGTCATATGCTAACTCTTCTGCATAGACAAGTTGAGAACAGTATCCATGCAAGACCCAGTTTGTGTTCTAAAGCACTACTTTAAACATGGACATGGCAAGTTATGGCATGTGCAAACAACTCTTTCTTCTGGTGAAAGCTGGAAAGCAGGATATCACTCCTCAAGCCTTATTGATGTTGCTGAGGTGGATTATATGCTTTGCATATTCTGAAGTCTTAAATATCAGAGTGGCTTCATGAAGATTTTGGCTCATGAGATTAGAGTGATCGCTGCAAGCCTTGCATTCAAATACAATATTTTGATCCGAGACATAGCAGAAGCAGTTGACTGGCATGCAGTGAACATTCTTGAAATTTTATTTCAGTGATTTAGCTTCACAGAGATAAACTCTGGATTTGTTGGGTCTTTTGATGGTGGCCCAGATAACCACCAGACCTTATTAATCGTAAACACAGCCTATCAGCTTCACTGATTTTACAGTGAAAATTTTTGGTAAGAAGATTTCACTACTATCTTAACCAGACATTGAGGTCACAATCATGTGACTTTAGGCTGTGTTGCTTATCAGGAGAATGGGTTATCATTCACCTGGGGTATCCAGCCATAATTCTGTCAGATACCCGAGACAGCTGTTAGATGCTCAGCATTCCCTCCTCCTATGATCTTTTGCCTGAAGTAAATGTGAGTGGGAAATGTACTTGAAGAAGAAAGCAAATTTTTAAAGTAAATTATATTTCCTCAAGAATATTTACCTGATCCAGTCACTTAAAAACTGTCCCAACCACCCTGCCATGCAAGCATCCATGTTCATGTCATTCAGCTAAAAACTAGCAACACCTGGCTGTGGCAAGAGTTATTGCCCTTTGTCTATATGAAGTAAATGGAAAAGATCTTTGTTTATATGTAGAAAAGGTTTGTGATAAAATAGGTTGAAATTAAATTATTTTGTTTGCTTTTTAATTCACTTGATCAAATTTTGAAGTAATTACAGCCCTTTTTGTAAGAGTTAAAAGTTGCTTAAGACAAACTTTCCTCTGTAGAAAAGCTGTCAGCTATGTTCTACACACACAAAAAGCAGACATTCTTCCGATGCACTAATATTCGTTTTGACCAAGATCAACTCTCTTCCTTTCAAGGCAAAAACTCTGCTGAAGCACGAGATGGAGGTGGTCAGGAAAGGGATGGGACATGGCGAGCTGTCACTGGAATCTTTCTGCCATGTCTGGGATGAGTGCTACTCACAGGTTCTCTTTCTGCCAAGTCTGAACAGATATACACGTGCCAACCTAGCCAGCAAGAAGGACAGAATTGAATCCCTGGAGAAGAGACTAGAGGTAAAACAAACAATACACAACTAGAGGTAAAACAAACAGAACACAATTCACAATTGCTTTAAAGTCCCACTACCATTTACTGATACCAAAATATTTATATCACTTTCAATGATCAGAGCGAAATGTGTATCACAGTGATGGTAATGGCAGTGATGGTAATGGCAGTTGTAAAATGTGTTTCACTTTCTGTGGTGGTAATGGCAATAGAAAAACATGTCTCTCTTTCTGTAGTGGTAATGGCAGTTACCAAACAGATCTTTCTGTGATGGTAATGGCAATAGAAAAACGTATCTTTCTGTGGTGGTAATGGCAATAGAAAAACATGTATCTTTCTTTGGTGGTAATGGCAATAGAAAATCATCTTTGTATGGTAGTAATTGCAGTAGCAAAATGTATCTTTCTGTGGTGGTAGTGGCAAAAGAAAAACATGCTTTCTGTGGTGGTAATGGTAATAGAAAAACATGTATCTTTCTGTGATGGTAATGGCAACAGCAAAACATGTCTCTCTTTATGTAGTGGTAATGGCAGTTGCCAAACATGTATCTTTCTGCAATGGTAATGGCAATAGAAAAACATGTATCTTTCTGTGGTGGCGATGTCAGTAGCCAGACAAGTATCTGTTGTTGGTGTTGAGGTAGTTGCTGCATTAGTGTCATTGTTAAGATTTTGTTCTCAGATATAAAAATGTATGGAAATTCATGCACAAAGAACATCGTGATGCATTTTGCTGGCAAGTCTGTGTTATCTGGGACCCTTGTTATACTCTGCCACAGATGTGGATGGTGTATGTGGTATTATTATTCATCCTGTCCATCAGTCACACCTTGGTTAAGTTTTGCATTGTGAACTACAGAGTTGTGCTGCTTCGTACTATTGAACAAGAAGTAGGTCACAATGACCTAAATTTCACAATAGTGACTGCTCAAGTTTTGCATCAGCTTTGTATGTGGATGCATCTTGATGTGTTCAATCCTGTATTATGAAAGCAGGTTACTTTGGTCTATATTTCATGCTTTAATGATTTAGTCAAAGTTTACATTCGTGTCAGTTTCTGAGGCATTATTAAATTTAGAATCAATTAGTTTTGTTTGTGGATGCAATTTGGTGAGTACTCCACTTTACTATTATAGCAGGTTACTTTGACCTGTAATTCATGATTCTTTAAGTTTACATTTTGGTCAGTTTGTCATACATGTTTGGCTTGAGGGTTTTACATAAAAAGGTTATGGCATTCAAGCCTTTGTTTATCATGAGATGAATGAGGGATTTCAGCTTTTTATGCTTTGATATTAAATGCTTTATTTCATGTTGAATAACTTCAAAATGCAGCCCACTTTTTATTTACAACTTTTTGCTCTTTTACTTTTCAGAACAACAGAATTCACATGACAAAAGATGCAAAGAATGCTGCAAAGCTTGAAAAGAAACTAAAAATTTTACTGGGAGGTTATCAGGTAAGGGTCTGTACACAACAGAGGATGTAAGAGAAAAGGTATTAAGTTGTCATTTGTTAAACCTTTGTTATTGTCACTGTTTTTCTTTACCTGTTTCTTTGTCTTATCTCTTTCAAAACCACTCTGGTTGTAAGACAAGTTTGTCCTATAGTTTTGGGATTGTCTCTATTAGCATTCACATGTTATGATGCTTATAAAGTATATTGATATGTCAATTGATTTATGATAATTGGAAAGGAAAATTAAAGATGTAAAAAGTCAAATGAATCAAAGTGTTTATAGCATCTCCTATATTTACCTGTCTAATCCCATCTTGTAAATTAGATGACATTCCTGGAACAGTGATTTTAACTAAAACAAATAAGATTTGACAATACTTTAATATGAATAGACTTTTTATTTTAAGAAATTAAAAGCTGATAATGCATTTCCTTTTTCCCCAGTCTCGAAGTCAAGCCCTTGTAAAGCAGGTGACAGATTTATATGAACAGCTGGAACAGACCTATGTAGAGTACAAAACATTTGATGACCTCAGACATCATGAAACAGGAGCCATTCCAAAAAGATTAGAGGTATGTGTACTAGATTTGCAGGCTGTGATTCATTCTTGAGATAGGTAGAAAAATGTTGATATGGTCATCTTTTTATGAGTCAAGTTTTACAGTAATAACATCAGCAGAACTTTTGTCAGTTGAAAGACTTAGTTTACAAGAAATGTATTAAACAGGCATGGCGTTTGTGATATTGTATAGCATATGAGTATCTGATTGTGGAAAATGAACCTTAGCCCATGTCAGCTCCATGAGAAAGTATTGAAACAAAAGAAATGATGACACAAGAGCACACACCACCATGGAGGCACGAATGGGCTGTGTCTGGTGGTGGTGGCGAGTCAGCACAAATCCATGAGATATTGTTAGATGCTGGGAATCCAAACCCATTGTCTGTACTTGTCTGTACCGTCGAAAGCCAGGGAAGTGACTGATCACATGGTACTAAACATGATCATATGATACTACATACAGAGCATATACTCTGGCAGACCCTTTGAATTCAGCTGCCAGTGCTAACCAAAAGGAAGGGCAGTGATCTTGCACACTAAGTGTGATCCTTCAATAAGCTTTATGTAGACAGTAGGTTAAGGGGCTAATAATAGCTTCTTGCATGATTCTCTGTCTACCTTCCTATTTCAAGGTACATATTCAACACCCCTATAACCTCAGCCTACCACACCATCACTACCTGTCTTAATGGCCATTATCTTGACAAAGCCCATTAAAAAACGCGCACTGTGTACTTAAAATAAATCAAGGTCATCAGGTTGTGCATAAACTAAAATTAAGTAATTATCATCATAATATGGAAGTATATTTAAGTCAGTATGAGTTTTCATACTCATAAAGTAATTAATTATGTCCAACCTCTGTATATTCACTTTCCTTTTGCGTCTTTGTTCCCAAAATGTTAGATGTTTTAAAGTTTGCTTTTAAAGTATTTTTTTGTCAAGCCAAATAAAATAATTATGTTTTTTTTTCTTAAATTTATATTCCAGTCACTGAAAGAAGATGTACAAAGACAGACAGACAGAGAAAGAGAATTACAGAATCGCTATAGTGATCTCCAGTTCAAACTTTCAAAATACAGTTGAGAGAGAATTTTTTAAGGTCATGGGAATGGTCCAGGTCTTGAAATTCACCTGGATTTGGCTGAATGTCAAGAGGAAGTTATTATTTGATCTGATGAATGGTTTTTGTCAAGCCCATTTTGGTAGCAGCTTGACACTGCGATCACTTTGATATCTGTGTTCATGTCCATCCATTCATACATCTGTCCAAATTAATCTCAGTTTTAAACTTTAAGATTAACCTTAAGGATTAAAGTTTTTTTTTAGCTAAATGAAATGTAGGCTGAGCAATAAGGGGGTTACTTGTGTCAGTTTATTGTGTATTCTAATGTATATTTACATGATGCCATTTTTACCTATGTATACATGTAGAGATGCATGATTCAATTTATAAATAGCACAACCGAGACAAATGCCTGTGTATTGCATGAAACTAGGTGCATGTTTAAAACATTCTTGAAATCAATTCTGTTTAATTAAACTGAAATATTTTGGATAGATAACAAAACTTCCAGATTAGATTATTTTTGTTATTATTATTATTATTATTAATCTTTAAAAATATACAAGTCATCTTCAGAAGGTTAAAATGCCACTTAACAGTAAATATTAACACTGATTTATTGAGACAGGTCATCTTGGTCATTCATGTTGTTCATTATTGCAGTGTATTAATATTTCAGCCCAAATGAAATAGTTTAGTAAAATATTGACTTGCCTGCCTTAATAGTCTTTTCTGCTGGGCCAGAGCTTTTATCAAATCGTGTATTTATGACTTTGTTTCAGTCCTAAAAGTATTGGTAATTTGTGACATTGTCGATGGGGAAAAAGCCGTGTAATGTAATTGATATGATTTGACAAAACCCATGCTACATGTTTAGCTTTTGAACATTAAAAAGAATAAAGGAATAAATAGCAAGAAAATACCCTTTTGTATTCTTTCTGATTGTTCGGCATCATGTAAATTTAATATTCCAACTGGTTATCCAGACTTTTCAAAAATAGGTTATCATTTTAAAAGGTCACCTTGAAAGCATTTCTCTAGAATTTAGTTTTGTGACTGCTTTTCCAGGAATTTAATAAAAGTGAACAATTGTATGTATTGTTTGTGAATAATAAATCCAACTGAAATGCAGATTCTTTGTATTGCTATTAATCTTGAAAGTTTTGTACATAGATTTGGAGATAAATGGTAAGGGCTGTTCCAGTAAAACATATCCCCCCCGGGGACGGCACTTCCAAAAAACTTCTGTAGGTGGTTGTGTTTCAAACTATTTTGATTCTGACAGTGGAAGGCTGATTAGTAAAATCACTTCTGTTGTGGGTTGTGTTAACAAAATGAGAAATCGCTGGTGGGGTTGTCAGAAAAAAAACGAATGTATATATAAAATTGCATCTAACCCCCTCCTAGCGGTCTAACGGGAATAAAACATTGGGTCAGAAAATGATGCCAGTACACACAAGAGCACCTAATTTTTACGAGTTCGCGTACTTTTAAAACAATGATATGCATTCTGCAAATTATGCCATCATTGCGGATATATAACGTACTTTGTGCAGTATGCAATTTTTATTCAACTTTTAACTTTAAAAGTCCATTTCGCAACGTCATTCGCGCTGCCAGTAGCAATATCGCAGCGTTTGATGCAACATCCAGATTCAGGAAGGAAAACATTAAAATAGCTGGATACTTCGGTTCGACATGAATGGCTGTTAAACTAAATTTGATTGGTTCATTGGGCCCTGAAACAAGCATTCTTTGGTAGTTTTAACCTTACTTTCATAATTGAAGTTTTACAAATGCGTGTTTCAAATAAGGGCCACACAGGAAACCAAAATGGCTGAATCACAACAGGGTTGTCGTCAGAAGACGTTTTCAGTCGGCAGATACTGGCTGGTGATAGCTATGATGACAATGAATTTCATGTATATCAGTCTGTTGGACATTGGGAAAATATCACTGGAAATACCAGTGTGTGATTTTGAGCCCAAAGTTGATGTTGAGTGCGAGTCTGATGTATGCGTTGGATGGACAGGATGCCGGTTATTTATTCAAGATACCCATGTCTGAACAAGCAGACTATGGGAATGTTGGACTTAAAACTCTAATACAGCATTATGGAAGAGAAAAAAAATCTGGCATAAGAGGCAGCAAAGCACTGATTCAAGGAAGTGAATCTTTGGCAGAGTTCATGTTAGTGAAAACTTTTCTTTTTGGAACAGAGATATCAAAGAGAGAATACCCATGGGGCCATACATGTGAGATGTTGAAAACTGCACAACCATAAAGAACAATAACTTGTTCAAGCTAGTTATGCATATGCGTTTCAGGCAGCAGACAATGAAAGGGAGTTCTCAGCACAGAATAATATTCATACACAGAGGAGGAGGATCATATTGAATTTAGAAACAATCAACAGATTAATGCTCATAGGGATCATCAGAGAATCCCCATACAACATAATTAAGTGTGTAGATCTCTAGTTGGCATAACCACTATGGCAACAAAAGAATAATGAGACTAACTTTGATATCATGCAGATGTATTACCAAATGAAGTACATGCTCTCTGTGTGCAAAAATTGAATGACATTAAACATAAGAAACTGACTGAAATGTGTAAACTCAAAGCAAGATGGATAAAATTTGTCCTGTTTGTGTGTGGTTATTCCTATGTATATTTTGAGGATGTCGATATTTTCTGCAGACCTTTTGGCACTTAGTTCTGAGCCATCATTTGGTATCTGTATTACAAATTGGATTATTATTATCTAGTACACAACATTTTGAAGCATTGTCATTAACTAATGATGAAATTGATGAAAAAATACTTGATGTCATTCTGATATATGGATTCTTTACTACCCTACTAATTTGTTCATCCTGATTCTTTTTTACCATCTCCTTTAGTTTTACTGGTACCAATACTTTTAATAAAATTGTAACTTCTATTTTCTTACACTCTAAATATTTGTGATCATGTATTATTGTCAAAAGGTAAAATGTGCTTAATTTTGTTGTAAAATCTAAAACTATCAATTAGCAAGGGACTAAAGTAAAAAGTGTGTCAACTTCATGTATGCAAAAATTATTACCCTATTACTGAGTGTTGTTAGAAACAACAGAATAGTTGTACGAGATGTATTTTGCAAAGTTATAGAACCAGCACTCGTATTGTAACCACATATTCCATTTAAATAATACTATCATTATTTCTACATATTCCTATCAGTTTTTCCCAATTGGTATTAATTTCCTGCTCTGATGTTGTTCGTTTTTGTGAAATTTTTACACATCAAGAATTCTCAGTATCACTAAAAAACAACGTAATCTGCACCAAATTGAGTTGTTTGAGAAGAAATTCATTTTTTAACCCCAAAATCACTGAAGCTATGAGTTCTGGCATTAAAGTCTCACATTAAATAACATTTAAAGTTGCCATGATAGTAATTTAGGATTCAACTGTTCTAATTTCACCTTTGGTATATTCAGATCTTGAATGTGATGGAGGAACATGGCTCCAAAATAA
The DNA here is from genome assembly GCA_016617855.1 of Megalonaias nervosa. Classification (NCBI taxonomy): domain Eukaryota; kingdom Metazoa; phylum Mollusca; class Bivalvia; order Unionida; family Unionidae; genus Megalonaias; species Megalonaias nervosa. The sequence goes on along the minus strand of JAECUM010008103.1, from coordinate 70,970 downwards.
ACACATCCAACTGAATTGTTAGAAAAAGTTTAATTCTTCTGACAACATCGTAATTAGCTGTCAAATATGGAGTAAGCCTATGGTCTTTCTGCCATCCCAACCAAGACCCCACCACAACCACATGACCATGCCCAATGACATCACAGTAATAATCGCTATACAACTAGAGATGACATCTCTTTGAGTATTTTGATTTCAGTAGAGCCTTAACAGAGTGGAACAGTAAGAAAGAGTGACAGATATTTAAGTGTTAGAGAGATATTTAACAATGGCTATTCCTCCCGCCACCACTTCCTCATTGGAGATCACACACACACAAAACTTAGATTAAATCCTGAAATCCTGGCAGCATCGCTGCAGGGGAGATAACTTGACCATTTTATTTGATTTTATTGGTCTCGGTTATCCCATGGTATTTCTGTTACTTGAACATTATCTTACAGTGTGTCCAGTCAGCATGGTCGGAAGAGGCATACAACCTTTGAGAGTTGTTGAAGGACTCACATTACTACAGATATGAAAGAATGAGAACCATACTGTAAATCAGTGAAGATACAATAGAGTATACATGGTTTGACTGTCCCTGATTGGTTGATAATGAAAGTAAGATTTTAGTAAAAAGAATTTTTTGAGAGCTTGTCCTACTTGTAACCGAAAAAAGTCAGGGACATTGTTTTATTAACATAATTTCAGTCCCTCTACAGACCTGAGTTTGGAAGACTCATTACTGAAATCAGCACCTGACTCATTGGTGTAGTATTGAAAGCACACATTTCAAATTTGTTTTAGATCCAGAAAATGGTGCAGCTGTTATGGTTTTCTTTTCACAAAAGCTGTCATCATAGATGTGTCTATACTGATACAAATTTGATCATGAGCACTCCAAATTTTAAGTTATTGAATTTTAATATGGCAGTTTGCACAGGTTGACAATGGGAACTGAATTAGTACAGCGAGTCTTGAACTCTTGAGTTTTGTGCAGAAACATGGATTCCAAGCAGAATACATCCAGAAATGTAGAGGTTTTCTAACTTGGATTTAGTCTCCCAATTGCATTTCACACTGATACACACTTTCACAAACAATTAGTATAGTAGTAGGAAAAGTGACAAATTTAGATACATATCATAAACATGACAAAGTGGGGGGGGGGACAAGATCATAAGAACAGGCTGGAATGGAGAAGTATAATAACAACAATAATGAGTAGAAGTGTGCCTCTTTTTTGATGTGTGCAACATTATTTTCTCAGCTTCAGTAAGAAATTGCATCAAAGGGAAGACAATAAAGGATGTACAGTTAACTAAACCACATGAATTTAGCTACTCAAATTGATTTTAACCTTCTGGTTATATCTGTTCTGGTCTGTTTCTGTCCATTCTGGTGATTATGCCCACTGAATCAGTATGGTTGGAAAAACATTTGGCAAATTTAAAGATTGAAAAATCTTTTGGCAGATTATGATTATACACTCTACTTCTGCCTGAGAGATGTGAATAATTTCATTTCTTGGTTTGTTGATTCTGATTGTTGCTCAGTTCAGATGCGTCACTGAAAAACACTGATGCATTCTCATACTTTGTTACAAATATTTATTACAGATGCACATCTCCAGATATCGGTGAATATAGCTTGAATAAGTTATAACAGTTCTGGTTGGAACAATGGACAGTGTTAGAGAAACTTGAAGTGAGCTAAAATGTAAACTTTTCAGCAGTGTGTGTTGCAGGATTGCTCAAGACTTCTCCATCCCATATGTTCACCACGAAAAATCCATTTGTACCAACTGATGATGACTTTTAGGTAACGGTCAGAAAGGCATAATTGACAATATTCAAAGGTCTACAAAAATTACTGGAGTCAAAATTTATAAACTCAAACAGCTGTGGCAAAATGATGGACTAGTACCTTTGCTGCTGTTGCCACAGTTGATTAGTTGGTTGATTTAGTTTGGTTTGGTTTGGGTTTTTTGGTGGGGGTTGGTTAACAGTATATTAGTTGGAGGAAGAACCCCGAAAGACCACCAACCCAAATTGGTTGATCTGTGACAAAAACTCACTCTGAGAGATGTGCAAGTGATCTTTAAAAGCAAGCACCTTAGTACACTAGGGCATATGTAACCTCTGTTGATTTGATGTTTATCTCCAACAGCCGAAGTCTTTTTGACATGAAATCTCCGGTTTCGGTAGATTATTATGACCTTTACACTATTTTCAGATGAAGAGAATCTATATATGGCAGCCAGTTTTACTGCTGAAGAAAATCCAAGTACTTTTGAGACACCAAACACCAAACACCACTTATGTAGAACCACTGATCTTCCACAAGTAACTGGCAACATTCTCATTTACACATTGGAGGCAAGTAATCACATGATAAGCATCTTGTACCACTCTGCCGTGGAAGCCCCTCAGATCTGTATCACAAGACAAGCATCTTATACTCTGCCATGAAAGCCCCTCAGACCATAGGTATAAGCCTCGTATGAAAGACTAGAAGTGGGAGATAGAACCTGTGACAACTGGATTAAAGTGCAGAATTTTACTGCTAGGCCATCAGTGATAATGATGCTGTTGACAATACAGTTAACTGCAATGACATTGATTTTACAAGCACTCTGGTTAAAAATGATTCCTTGACTTTCATCCATTTTTTAAAATCTAATTTTTGATGTAAAAATGTTTGACTTGCTATATTTCTTTTTTTTAAAACTTTATATTAGTCTTGCAACAAGGCATAAAAATAAGACGTCGGTAACTGAAATATGTGTTCTTACAAGAAATGATATAGTGTAAAAGTAGGCAGAAATAATGCGACATCGCTTTCACAGGCATTAATGATTTTCTCTGACAAATCATGTATTATAAGTTTACCAAAACATTTATTGAAAAAAATAATAACAAGGGAATCATATCATCTGACCACACATTTAAAGCAATACAAGATTTAACTATTATTCTAATCAAAAGCTGCATGCCAGAGAACAAAGAAAAATAGCAAAACATAGTGATCACTTTAGTAAACACAGTTTAGTAAGGATACAAATTCATGATTTCTGTATTAGAATAGAAATCCCAAATATAAAATCTATATTCATGGACATCAAATTAGTAGGTATTAAGGGACTGATCAATGACATCTACAAATAATAAACCACCAAGAAAATTTGTGATTTCACAGTATCAGAGACATACATGGCTGACAGACAAACAAACAAAAGGACAAAAGATTGATTATAATGAATGAATATATAAGAATTCAGTAGATTACCTCCAGCCAGCTGTCATTTAAATCACTTATGTCCCCAACCCAATATTAAAATCGCTTCTACCACCCACTAACCCATAGCCAGAAATTATGTAAAAAAATATGCTTCTGTAGGGGGCAGTGTTTTTCGATTAAAACATATCTGACGGTGGATCTTAATTTTTTTAAATTGCTTCTGTTGTGGGTTGGTTGGATTTGAAAGTGCCTTCCCCCCCCCCCGGGGGGGTATATGTTTTACTGGAACAGCCCTGACCACTAATAAAATGACGTGATTAGCAAATGAGTTGCCTTTTCCTTATTCAAAAAGACATGTAAATACACACATAGACATTATTTATATATTTATTTTATTTTTATTAGCTCCCCTTGCCCTAAAGCCAAGTGATCTTATCATATGTTCTGTTGTTCACAGTGTGACATCTATTCACAATTGCTGTTTACAACTCCTCGAAAATCATTCAGCTGAATTTGACCAATTATGACAGAAAGCATCCTGACATGAATTGTTTTAAAATTTATTCAAACAATGCCAAGCCACCATCAGTTGTGGCTGCCATTACTAAAACAGAGTTTTATGACTGTTGATAGCAACCTGGCATGAAGGTCTTTAAGATCTATTCCAATGGTGCCAGTCCAACAGGGGCATAAGGGCTTTTAAATTTATACAAATGATTTCATTTTGCAAACAATATAGCAAAGATTACTACACTTGAAAAATCCTTTAACTGAATGCTATTTTAACAAAATCAACAGAATTTGACTAAATTTTACAGAAAGCATTCTGGTTTGAAGGTCATTTAAGTTTGTGAAAATGATGCCAATCGGTCATCAAATATGTTTGCTTTTATTCAAATAGAAAACCTTTTTATAACTTCTTACAAACACATCACTGAACATACTTTGAACAGATTTGACAGTAAGTATCCTAGCTTGAACACCTTTCAGATTTATACAAAAGATATTGCTCTGACATCAGATACAGCTACTGTTATCAAAACTAGAAAAACATTTACACAACTTTATTTCTTTTTTTTAAAAAATTTAACAGAATTTGATCCACTTTGACACAAGCATCATGGCATAGGTGCATTTCAATATCGGGCAACTGATGCTGATGTGGTATCAAATATGGATAAGATGCTAAACCTAGAGAAACCATGAAAAATTGTCATATTAACCCAGATTTCTTGTTTGAGGAAAGCAAAGGAATTGACCTCAGATGAGGACAATTTAGGTTCCACTATACAGTTGGCAAGAATGTTGGCCAACCTCTAAGATCTCTCATGCACTGTGACAAATTTCTTTGTGTGGTAACACGGTGCATGAAGTAGACAACTGATGGGATGACTCAAATCTGCTCAAGAAGTGACCTTGAATTAGTCTAAAGTACACTAAATTTAGCAGTTGTTAAAATAGGGACAATGAATTTTGCCAGAGTAACTTCTGAAATTCCAATAAATAAATTATAAAATTATTTTTAAAGATAAGTTATTGGCTTGTGTTTTTTCTTCTTCAAATTTACCTCTGATGTCCAGGAAGTGAAAATCACCAAGTGTACCTAGCAGTCTTATGAGAGATAAACATCTAAAGTAAGGTCAAGCTGTTTGCTTTATATCTAATTAAACCCATTAGACATACACCAAAATAGTGAATTGAATGTGATTTTGACAATCCCCAAGATAAATAAGGTCTTTTTCAAACAGCCAGGAAAACCAGTATGGTTAAGCAGGGATATTCCATTCCTTCAAAAACAGAACCCTATTGCACAGAAACTGCAGAGTGGAACCTTAGAATCACAGGTTCAGAGTTATGCTGAGTTCTTCCCCTTGCAAGAAAGTGTATAACGTTCTTTATAATAGAAGATGCATAAGTTTCAATAGAACAAGTTATAAAGATAGAATGATAAATACATGTTATGGATTATAATGAATGATTTATAATTTAAACTGCAGAAAACTATAAAATAATGATGTAACAAAAACAAAAAAAACCCCACCGTCTATACTCGCGTATAAGCCCGTTCGCGTATAAGCTGACCCCCCCCCCCCAACTGAATAGGTATAAACACTAAAAAGTGCATGACCCGCGTATAAGCCGACCCACAACTCACACGATGCACGCGGTAAGTTCTAAATGCATTTATTTAGGAAAACTTTTATTAAAAAAAATTACACGTTTACAATTAAAAAAGTTCTCACAGGGTTGGCATGTATAATTATCAAAACGAAATGGTAAAAACTTGTTTGAAAAGTAATTTAATTTTCTTTTTACTTATTGTTTCTGCCTAATTTAGACTGTGTATAACTTAATCGAACAATGACAAGAATTGTGCATTCACGGGTTATTGTAACACTACCTCACCATTGGACTCAATTATTGTTTGTTCATGCATTATTGCATTGGACATTTTATATCAGTGCACCAGTAATTACGTTTTTATTTTGCCTTGAAATTGTAAATACGTAACTCATTAAAATGTTATCCCAGTATGACAACACCATACGGTTTGATTCAATGCTCGTAATTAGGCTACTGAACGTATTTATATAATAGCGCCACCGCATGTACATTGAAGTTTGAACACGCGCTGAACGAAGTACATATCGCTGAATGAAGTACATTCCTTGGAGTCGAATCATGGACACCACTGCACTAAACTTTAATGATATCTCCAAAATACAATAATGAAGTTTCAGAAATAATGCTTCGAAAATTATGCTAAAACCGTAAAAGCTGTGTTGTAGTTTGCTTTGATGTAAGCGACCTTACACTATACCTGTCAACTATCACGCCGGGAGGGAAATTAAAAACTCCCGATTTTTGGAATCATTCCACGGCTACCTCCCGATTTTTGCAGAGAACTCCCGATTATTACATTATGTCTTCGATTTTCATTTCTCCTAAAAACAAGTTCTACATAAATAGATATATCGTATGCAATCCATGGAAGTCATGGTCTGTTGTACCACCTGTAAATATTGTTGTGACGAAATAATTACTTTACTATAGAGAATTCGCTTCTTCAATAAATTGAATGTTAAGTTTAAACATTTTTCACGTAAATTTATGATTTTTTTTTATACCTCTTTAAATATACAATAAAACCGAAAATAAACCAGAACAAAAAATAAACCGCAACAATAAAATTGTCGACAATTAATTTCAATCCCCAAAACGATCACCATGAATGCTGTAACTCCATATGTTATAGCGCCATTCCCACCAAAGAAACTTACACGAGTGAACACCTGGCATTTTTATAACGATCGTTAATTACCAACGTTAAATCAAAAGAAGATTATGTTTCCTCAAAAAACTCAAAATACATGTGTAGAGTAAACAATACTAAATGCCTTACAAGTTGACAATAAGGAAATAAGGTCGGATATACAACGAGGGGAAAATAGTTGCCACTTGTACGGTATCGTAAGGCTGCCTATTTTAGGCACCTTCAGTTTAACAAAATAGGGCATCCTTTATTTGTCAGTCCTTGTGTAATACACAGTAGTGCAGAACATGGTTTCTTTGAATTATGACCGACAGCCAGTCGTTTTCACAAAATAGTTGCGTCGATAATGATTAACTTTAATTAGTCACGCTGGCTTTCTTGCTTGTTTATTTAAGACTAGCCTTTAACTATTGTGCAGTTTGGCTACAGCTGACCAGAATATGAAAATAGGGCACTTCCTGAGGGAAAATATGGCGTGTCACAGGGAGAAACGGCGCGTCCTTTGCGAATTTTGGACCCGGAAGATCGATCAATATTTAGTGAAAACAAGGCTTAGAAAATATCACGAAAAACTTCCCGATATTAGGTCCCAATCTCCCTATTTTTTAATTCAGTCTCCCAACTTGGCTTTTGAAAAGTTGTCAGGTATGCCTTACACCCGTTTTACAAAACTACGGTAATCGTGCTAATGTTGCCGGTCAAAATTCCCCCTTCACACAAGCAAGTTTCATGGTTTTAATGGATTAACTGGCCTGAATTTCTCTCGGAAAACAAAAGACAAATACGCCAATTATTAGCAAAGGAGACGCCGAAACATCAAGCTTGCCATTGTGTGGAAAGTTATGATGTTGTTCTGTCTAAACACAAAACCAAAAAATAGATGATGATGATCTTAGTTGATCTATAATGAGAATTTTAACCTCTATTATTACGACTCTTCGTGAATATGTAACAGTTATGCTCGTTATATGCCTTGTACAATTAAACGTGTGTACCTGTAACTTTTCATAAATATTATCTCAGCTTGTAGGATCGCTTATATCATTGAAAATGAGTAACTCGTTAGCGTGTCGTTCAACTAAGTGAAACAGCTATTAAGGACTAGCCGAAATGTTATCTGGAAGCATGCAATTTGGTCGAAACAATGAATAAAGCAAAATCTGCATCTAATACGTTTGGGAATAAATAAGGATGTAAGTGATGCTATGAACGATTTGCACTGTGTAAGTACTGTACGTCATAGTTCAGCTTGGTCTCCAAGATAAACTCGAACCAGCCCGTGAATTATGAAGTCTTTATTTACCTTTATTTAATTTCTTGTTGGAGAAATCAGAACATATGCACATACGAAGTAAAAACAAAATCAATCATAGTGCTTAATAACAGTTTATTAAGTGTCGGGTCACCGAAATTTTTTTTATTTTTTATTTTTATTTTTTTTACATGCATATAAATCATTAGACACAGAACAAATTATTTTTTCGTGTCCCAAGATTTACAGCCATTATAGCAGTCAACAAAATTACTTAAAAACTGTCAAGTTTAGACACTGGCCTGCGGATAATCCGACCCCCTTTCTTCCATGCCTTTATTTTTTCCTAAATTATTGGCTTATACGCGAGTAAATACGGTAAGTTGACAATAATTCGATAATTATTTATAAGACTAGTAACACACCAATATTTATATATATTGTATCAAGTATGTACTTGAGCTGTTCTTTCCTTCTACACTTTCAATATGTACATGAATCTGCATTCTCAAGTTTACATGTCAACTACCCAGGTGAGCAATATCAGACCAACTTGGGACTCAATTATTTCATATTTATTTTTTATCTTTTTTTTCGCTTGAAAAGGCCCCATATTTTCTTAGGTTTCAAACCCACCCACATCGGTCTGTTTCATCATTTGAGGTTCACGTTGTTTAATTTTGTAAAAGAAACATCATACATCAAAAAGGGCATTATGAGTACCCGTGGTCAGTTGAAAGAGTTGAGCTCATTTTCCTTGAGTATGATATTTCAAAGAAAAATATCCCATAAATGGCGTACAGTGCCACACTACAGAAGTTTATGTATAATTCATTCTAAAATAGCTTTAAAACATTACAAAACAGTATTTTATTTTTAGCCTTGCATCCTGATGCAGGAGTCCCGTAGTAGTCACATGCACTGCCCATTGGTCCATCCAACTGTCTGTTTGCACTTCTTGTAACGGTATCGCTCTACATCCCTTTCACATAATTGGGTCAAGGTAGGTGAATTGTCTATTACATATAGATATGCCGTTAAACGTAAACATTTTTTCTTCCTAATTTTTATGGAGTAATTGCCGTTTCTCCTTGGATTAAGTTTCCCAATGACGTTAAAGCCAGGATTCGGAATTTAAGCTCTAATATCTCCCAAATCCCTCGCTCCCAAAAGATGCAAATTCTTTCCTGTCTTTATTAAATAGACAAAGTGCAATAACTCTTACCCATTACCTTCCCTACCCGCTGCCAGACATCGTTCACATCACCTGCCGAAATCCATTGGAAAATTGTGCTAATTTCATCCATCCGTTGCGGAGTTTATTATTTTTGGATTATTCTACTGGCGGTACACATTACTTTTTTTAATTTTAATCAGAAATATGTGAATTTATTTTCACCTAAGCGGACTTAGTTTTCTGCTATCGCTGTCCGCATGGTTCTACAAGGTAACTTTACAATATAATGTATTGTAGTTCGTGTTTTGTACACTCTATTTAATGTTATCCATGGGGTTTTGGCAATCAAATATTAATCAAGTAAACATGAGAAAATGTGTTAAATGCAAAAAATTTGAAGCCAGCTAGGACTTGTATTACTTGTGTATTGCCTTTTCAAAAGTTACATAGTCAGCTACTTGCAGCATGTGTTCCAGTTGGTCAGAGAATACTTGGTGTGCAATTCCGTGAAAAACAGCAACAGAAAAATAAATAAATAAAAAATAAAAAATAAAAAAATAAAAAAATTGTACAAAATCAAAGACGGAAAATACCGATGTCTTGAGCGTTCACCCTAATGCATAGTCTTTGACCAGCCTGGTGGGGGACACCACTGACACACCCTCCCCCACCTCAAAAATACGACATTCTTTACCTACGGCTACAGTTACATCAGGAGAAATGGATGGAACTTACTTCTCAACTATCTATGCCGTCTTTGGAGTTAAGGTGCATAGCGTGGAAAAGCAAGTGATGGCAGGGTTGATTAGTTTGGGCCAATTTTTCCCAATCTTTCAGTCTGCTTCTGTTTCAGTCGAGAATTTTGACACCACTTCTTGGCAGCCCACTGGAGGTAATTCCCCAGGTATATTTGAGCATGGCTTTCGGGCCTCTAAGTCCGGGGGCATGAGGTTTATATACGACTTGTTTGAGCTGTGCTGTCTAGCATCACCTCATTTTCATGCTATCTGGTTCTAGATCGAAACCGTTCAGTGACCTTATGACTTCTGTAGCATATTGTCTTATGCCTCGTCAAGTAGAGCCATGGAATGTTGGCATTGCCGGGAATCTTCGTTACAGATCCGTCTGTCCACTTAACATTAACAATACGCTGACAGTAGAGCCGTATATGTTGTCGTCCATATTTCCTGATACCCGTTCTGACTTATTTTATTTTGACAAGCCGTCCGTACCGATTCGACGAATGTATCCTGTGGATACGCTTAGCCATTTACTCACGGCTTACCCTGTTGGACGGTACCATGACAGTATAACAGACGACGGCCACACCTCATCTATTGCTTTGAGCATGTATTATCCAGACCTTGATCTAGATCAGGACGACTAGCACACTGAGTATGGGGATAATCCTGGTGATGTTTCATACTCAGATCCCACTGTCGACCTCAGAATATCCGCTACCCCATCCACCCCTCTTCTATACCGGCCTACAGAGTGGAGGCGCCAGTCGATCTTAAGGACGATGAAGTCAGCCCTTCTTTCCGTCTTCTTCCGCAGACTGCGAAAGTCACGAACATTGCCGAGCTATTATCTTCCAAGATTAGCGATCCAGACAACTTTAAAGCCTTTTTTTTTCTGAGAGTTAGCAACCAGTGTCCTTTGCTCCTCGCGGGTATAAGACCCATTCTATAGATACATCGGCACTGGGCAGAAACTATGCTGCCGGCAATCTCATTTCGCATGTTTACTACTAGGTGGATATGGCATTTTTCGTATTTCGAAGTACGTTCTCAATATAGTAGTCACATTTTCAATATTGGATTTGGAATCTCTGACGATCTTCAGGTTTGAGGGGAAGTCTCGCAATGACCACGCCTAGGAGTCAACGGCTAGGATGGCTAAGGTGATTAACAAGGCGACCCAGCTTTCGATGGCGAATGCTTTGAATGATTCCACCAAACATGAGCTTGTACGATGAGACGCATGCTTACGCTCTACCTCGCTCAAGTCACACCATGCCCTGATCTTGCGCACCACTCCCTTCGGTTTATCTTTACTGTTCGTTGGCAAGATGGAGGACGCGTTACAGTTGCGTATATTGCATAGGCAGGGCCGTAGAGAGCTATCACGGGCCCTGGGGTAAGAAACACCCGGGCCTCTCCTAGTTCTTGTTCAAACAAATTTTGTCTTTTATACAATTAAAAGGTGTTGTTCGGACCGGGCCCCCTTACAGGCCCGGGCCCTGGGGATATATCCCCGGTTGACCCTCCCCTCTTGTCGGCCCTGTGCATAGGGTTAGATTTTCCAGGATTTTTTCAGTGGTTAACCAGACTATTGGAAAAAAAACCTTATATACCTTAGTCATTGTTAAAAGAACTTTTATTTCCCTTTATTTTGGCGTATGATTGGTGGATTAAATTTGGGTTATAGAGTATTCAAGTTTGCCTTACTTAAGATAAGCACCTGTTAAATAAAATGCTGGCTCCACTTGGTCATCTTCGCTTCCTGAAAGTAAAGTAGATTGTAAGAAATCGAGATGATATTTTTATATTTTATATAATTCATTTATTGCACTTTCAGAAGCTAGTATTGCATACTCTAGCAAAATTCTTTTCCCCCAGTTTAATAACGGCTAAAATAGAGTACTTTATACTAATTCAGGCTGATTTTTCGACCACAGTGGAGCAGCCATTTCGGTAAGATGTGTGCTTAGATCAGTATAATTTCCATAAGAACAATCTGTAAAATAATTTCAAGCACATTACATAAAAGTAGCATAGAGGTATGGAAACATTCTCTCCATTTTGCATGTTGCAAATGCATATAACTTCACCTTACATCTGTCACTCACTCAAAAGTACATAATATCCGTAGAGAGCTCTCATCACTCTTGCACTTCAAACAGCGTTGGATCGATATTCCGCAAGGCGAGTGGGCGATCCATATCGGTTGAAGGAGCTTCGGTTTTCGTTTTGCCAATCCCTCCCCATTTTGTTCTCCCCATTCATTACGAGCGTACCCTTCCCATCCATCCGTCCTCACGGAAATTCCTTCGGTTGGCATACAGAGGAAATTGTTATAAGTTCGGCACTCTCCCTTTCGGCTGAATCATATGTCCTTAAACTTTATGAAACTAATCAACTGTGTCATATCCCTCATCTACTTGTACGGCGGCGTACTTGGACGACATCCTCTAGAAACATATGGTAAGTTCAAGTCTAGTCAGGGAAAGAACGATCCCATATCCATTTTAAATCATCCGGGTTTTCTGATCAATTGCGAAAAGTCCGATCTTTGTCCATCCCCGTAGTTCGTCTATTTGGGTATGGTATTTCTTACTCTCCTCAACCTTGTACATCTTTCTCACCATCGGGTGATCCGAATCTTTGATATCGCAGAATCCATTTCCATCAAGAAATGGATCACAGCAGAGGAGTTTCTGCAACTCCGATTGTTCAATACAGCAGCAGATTTCATCAATCTTGTTCGCCTTTTCAATGTCGCTCAATTACAGGATCAGTGTAACGAGCCATATAGTATCATTCCTGGATCAGTGTCGCAATCAAGATTGTCTCATGACAGGAATATCTCTGGAACAACCCCAGCCGGACATGTCATGTGCGTACGAATGCAAGTACCCGTGGTTGGGGAGCCCATCTGTGGTCGGTTTTCGACACTGTCAGAAGCCAATGGAATTAAGAAGACAATGGTCTTCAAACAGTCGGTTGGATATGAAACTGTCATCAAGACCTTTCATTTTTGGAGAGACCGTCTTCAGGGCAAGGTCGTGCTCATCAAGTCTGACAACTCGGTGTTAGTGACGTACCTCCTTCAACAACGCCGTACCAAATCACCCCAACTCTGCATGCAGGACTGGAAGTTTGTCGTTGGTGTTCAAATCTCAACATCGACATCCAGATCAGATATGTTCCCGGCAGACTCGATGTCTTGGCCGATTCTTCGTCCGGGAAGAGTCAGAATCTCCATACAGAATGGTCCCTCTATCCATCGGTCTTTCGTCAGATTTGCCTGCTATGGGGCGTCTGATGATCGACCCATTTGCCACCAGGTGGAATCAAAGACTGCCCAACTTCTTCTCTCTAGTACCGCACCCGAGGCTTGGACGATCGACGTCCTATCAGTTAGAAGGGTTTGTGGTCCTTTGTCAACCCACCAACTATCTTAGTTCCAAAATTATAGAGAAAATGAGAGGTCAGGAGTGCAAAATGATTATGATTATCCCTCTCCGCTGGGATAAATCTCGAATCAACGATCTCCTCGATCTATCGATAGATCTACCCAGGAAGATCCCGGCCAGGCCGAATGTTCCCCATCCTTGCCCAGACAGACGCCTCTTTCACGCCTGTTCTTTTCGGGAGAGCCCTGAAGCATAAACAAATTAACCCTTCGATCGTGGAAAGAATTGTACAAACAAGAAGGCCATCCACTCTAAAGCTTTGTTGACCAACATTGATTTGCATATGCCTAAATCGCTCGCACTGTTTCCCAAATGGAATCTTTCCTTATTTCTGACCTGTTTCCTGATAACGTTAGCTTCGGCATGCAGGATCAGTGAGTTACATGCCTTTACCTTTGACCTTCAGTTTTGATCAAATGCCTAGGCTGTCCTTATGACGTAACCCGGTCTCGTCGCCACGAACAGGTTGCCGTCAGTGGGCGATCAGAAAATTATTGTACGACTTCTCTCCTGTAATCACACATCTCGAGAGGCCTTCAGAAAGGATCCGGTACGTGCTTTCAATATTTATCTGTAGCGAACTGAGCCAACTCGTGGAGCTCAAAAGCGCCTCTTTCTTACAGTTCAACCTGGGAAAGAGGATATATTCCTCAAGCCCTCTAATGGTGCCGGAAGTTGGTAATATGCATGGCATACTCTGACATTTCATCAGAATATAGTCACCTCATGAAATATCTGCTAATGAGATCAGATCAATCTCTGAGAGCCTTGCCTTTCGCAATAATGTTTTATCAGAGACATCGTCGAAGCCTTGGGCTGGCACTCACGGTCGACCTTGTAGAGTTTTTATCTACGAGAATTAGCTCCACTGCGACACACTTGGATCTGGTAGGCAGTTTCAGTCGCACAGTCGGTTACCATACTTAATTTACAGCAGAAAAACCTCCTGACAGGATATTTAAGCAGCTTTCGCTGGATTTGCCCATAAATGTTATTTGGTAAGAACATTTGTTTTCTTCTTCCCAGACGCAAACCACGATGCCAGGAGAGTAGGTTACCCTTCATGTGGGGAATCCAGACTCCTTCAATCCTGTTGCCTATTTTTCTGACGGTTATCAGGGAACGTACTGGAAGGAGATAGCAAATTTTTCATTAAATTATGTTTCTCCTAGAATACGTGCCCGATCACATTATTTTAATACCCTTCCATTCTACCTCAATGCGAGCATCCAGTTCGCGATGTCCCTCTCAGCTGAAAGCTAACGTCACCTAGAGGCGCCAAGGAGAGTTAATGGGCAAGACAGGAAAGACGGGTTTTCTTCTTTTACCGAGGTAGTAGGGCTTATATTCTTTAAGTTAAGAAAAATTCTGCATTTTCAATTAATTTTAAATCTCCACTACAGCAGATCCTTGAGATAGTGATAACTAAGTAACCACTATCAGTATACAGTATGGCATGTTCATTGTCTCGAGATCTAAATGTGCCTTCAATGGCTTTTGTCGCATCAACTCCATTTGTCGTCCCTGGGCTTGATGCAACATAGCTCTAGTTACTCTAGTTAATCCCATACTCAGATGACGTTGTATTTGCGTAATTTGACAGATTACAGTGGTCTTAGATAAATTTTTTTTTAGAGGAATATATTGCATAGAATTATGAGCTTTGTCAAAATGATTGGTCCAGGAGTATAATACCATTGTGCATGGAACGGCTCTAGACCTTAGTTACCAGTATCACCAGGCAGAAAGATGTACCTGATATGATTTATGACTTACGCCTGTGGATACGTAGCACTGTAGATTCTTTGGGTTAAATTAGTTAATTTTTTTCTGGTTATGTAAAGACAGAGGAAGAAGATATGAAAAATTGCTTCCATGCAACAGAGGTACTAAAACAGTAAGCTATTAATTTTAATTCTACATTGAAGAAACTGCACTCTTGTTCCATGCCACAGAGTAGGATTTATTGTGCACTAATTATGAATGATACACTTTCCATCCATACATCTGCACTGTCTTTATTATGCCTTCATAACAACATGCATAGTAATATCCTTTTTTGTGTATCCGTCTATCAATCTGTCTGTCTGTCCGCACTTTTTGTAACCAGCACAGCCCTGCAACCCTTATGCATAATTGGATGCCATTTGGTAGGTGAATAGTCTATCATATTTAAATGTGTTTTTAAAAGCTTCATCATTCCGGTCTTAACATTGTCTCACAGACTTACATATGCCTCGTATGCGTTTAGTCTCTTTTGAAATAGTTACGGCCCCTGACTTCTAGTGCTTCTGACTTTCGTTTTTGCAAAAGACCACAACAATTTGTAGGATTTCAACCTAATTTGGAATGTAGATTCAGACTGTTGAAGCCATGGGTTGATCAGTTTGATTTCCAGCATTCCACCACATAATTTACAAGAGTTATGATCCGTGATTCGCAATCCTCCTGACGCTGGTTTCCACAGCATAAGTTTACTAATCTATATTGAATTTCAACCAAATTTGTCATGCATATTTTATTCTGCTGAGACCATTAATGAGCTTAATTTTAAATATGTACTTGATCAGAACAGATGTGACCACTGATTGCACATTCTCCTAACTTAGCCAAATTTGATTGTCAACTTTTTACTTCATTGTTTCGTGGAGTTATAGCCCCTGATTGTCAGATCAGTCCTCTTTTTCTGCACAATGAATTTCTTCATTATTATTTGGGGATTTCAACCGAATTTCGTATGCAGCTTGATATGAACGAGATCTTGGCTGAGGTTGATTGTCATCTTTCTATGTCATCGTTCAATGCAGTTGTAGCTCCTGATTGTCAGACTCGCCAATTCGTTTCCTAACAATTATTCTCTTAATAATTAGTGCATTTCAACCAAATTAGTATGCATGGTGGTATCGATGAAACACTGGTTGTGTTCGAAAGTCAGCATTCTAGGTCATCATTGAGTTACTGCCGCTGACTATCAGACACATCCACTTTCGTTTCTACACAATAACTTTCAACCAAATTGTAAGCAGGTTGATACTGACGAACCTTATGATCAATTTGTTCGTCAGTTTTCAACATCGTCGTTTGGCAGAGTTATAGCTCCTGAATGTAAGACCTACCAATTTCCATTTCTACACAAAAAGTACTAACTGATTTGATTTCAACCAAATTGGGTGCAAAAGTTGGTACTGATTCGACCTTGTGTAGGTTTGGTTGTCAGCATTTTATGTCATAATTAGCAGATTTAAAACCCCAACGTAGTTGAATCATTTAGTTTAATTTCTTCACAACGAATCCCTTAATTGTTGCTGGATTTCAACCAAATTTGTCATGCAGCTTGGTATTAATAAAAATGCGTTTAAGTGATTGTCAGCATTCTATGTTATTTAGCAGAGTTACCACCCCTGATTGGCAGACCCGCCCACTTTCATTACTACACCATCATTCCCTTTCTTTTTGTTGGATTTCATAAAACTTAAGTAGGGAGCTTGATATTGATGAGACCGCAGCTGAGTATCATCGTCAGTGTTGCAAAATTAGATTTTTAGCAAGCTTCATCGTCATTTAGCAGAGTCATGGCCGCAAATTGTCGGACTTCCACATTTTCCTTTCCAACTAGCCATATTTCTCCATAAAACTACACTCTTCTACATCCAACGAAACACAAGGACTTCAATGCCTGGAACTGGTTTGATTTTATTTAAGGCTCTTTTGTGTTTGCTTCATTACCTTATCTGCCGTTTTATTTAGTTATAAAAGTAAGTAAAACAGGTAAATAATATTTAAAAGACTGAAAAACATTCCAACCCAAACTTTTCAGTTTAGTTTTCTTATTCCGTAGGTGTCAGTCTAAAATTTTAAAATAAACTGTCGTACAAGAGATACGATGTGTATGTTTTCCGATATTAGATTTACGTATTACTTTGCTTGATCTCTTATATGACACTGGTTAATATTAAAGTGGCGGCATAGAAAAATTCAGTCGCAACTTTTATGTGAGTCCTTCAGATCATACGTCGAATGTATACCGCCATGCGAACAATCTGGCTATGAACGATTAACCTAGAACTCCAGGTCCGGCCCTATGGCAAGGCGAACGAGGCAACCGCCTTTGGCCCCGCGATTGCAGGGGCCCCGCGCTGCTGACGGAAATCAACTCCGCAATGCAATTTTTTTTGCTTGAGGTCCCGCTCATCGCTTGCTGCCTTGGGCCCCGCACATCCTAGGGTCGTTTTTGTAGAACTCATCCATGTATCATATTATTTTTTTAAACTCGTATTATCTCTATCAATCCTACAGTCAGTCTGACCGTAGAAACGGACGAGTGGTCCGAATAGCTTGGGGTTTCTTTTTCTGAAGAGAAATTTCAGCGAACAAAATGTAGGAATGTTCTGTTAAGTACGGCTCCGACTTACTTCGGAGGCGCATTTTTCTCTCGCATAGAAAACAAATGTCGGAAATAGAAACCACGGAAAGATCTGTTTCTCGATTTTATTTAAATAAATGTAACAGTCCTTCTACTGTTGATAATCACACAGTGTCTGAAAGATTCGTCGTGTGACTTTTAATCTCCGTAATAATGTATACTACTTCGGGGTTTTGATGTAAAACTCATAAGAGCACATCCATGCCGTTAAATTGGTCAGATTCACTAGGAGTTTCTTTTTCTCGGGAATAATTTAGACGCGTGTGGCCTATTTCATTTTCACTATTTTCTAAATTCTTCAAATAGTTTTCATGTATAGAGGATTAGTAATCATTGTTTTATGATTGTGATTTGATTACAATGAAGACCATAAGAATCCAACAATGCTCGGGTTTTATATGAAATATAACTTTTTACTTGTCAATTCTTTGTCATTTTATAATAAAGTAGTCTTTTAAATGAACAACTCACTATAATGTCATTCTATCGTAGATACTCCTAGTCACAGACGGAATGCATCCGGGAAAGGAAATATTGCAAAAACTGTCCGATAGGAAAATTGAACTTCAGCGGGATCTAACCTACCGGAGTATATTTTACACATTTTATACATTTTGAGAATGTACTAAAAGAAACTATCTTACATTGGTATGACGAGGGGAAAAATGGCGACCGTCTATATGCCCCTCTTATTGGCTTTTCATGTCACGAGAAATAAAGATAGCCACGACATTATGCATAAGTAATTCGAGACTCTTCCTTCCGTCCGTCTGTCGATTTGTCTAAACATCTCTTTCATCATTTTGCCTATCCTTTGTTTCGTTTTAAATGAAAAATTTTGTGGACTATAAGTTATCGAGACAATTAAAATTTTTCGTATGGTTTTCTATTTACACAATTATTTTCTTTTAATTTTGGATAAATACAGCGATTTGTCAAGCCCCAGATACTCGGCTTGCGGCCTCGAGGAATATTGTTTTTCTTGGGTTGGTAAATCCTTGTATCGAGTGAAACATAAAGTTAATGTTTTTTTCTAGCTGTTACTTTGAAGTGCATTAAGAAGTGCATTTTCTCAGAAAAGCGCATGCCTTTGTGATATCTCAGTTGCTTTCATTCATATAATGAAGACGTATTGGTTTCGCAGTTCCAAGTAATCAATTGTTCGTTCTTAAAAGAAAGAACTTTATTTGCATTTAGCCGATTGGCTATCGGCATGTATGTACATATATATTTGTTACAAACATTGATGGTGACACGTTTAAACGTCATGAAAAACAAACCTGTCGTAATTACAAACATATAATAAATACTAAAGATATATACTTAAGTATACCTACTCACGTTCACAAGCACACGTATGCATGCATATATACACTTTTACATTATATATGTATATACATATACCCATACACATGCTTACAAAGCCCTCCGTACTCCATGCGTATATGGACAAACGTACATATACGCTAAAATAGCATTATGGGTACTAAAGCACATAACATCCATATCTTCATTCATTTATTCATGGTGCATGATACGAAGTAATAATATAGCACGGTAATTTGTGACCTGTAAAATGTTTCAGTATATGCTTTTTGAATTACATGCGTGGGCGTCAATATAAAGCTCTTTCGGACAAGACACAAACGTGTCGTCATGATATAAACAGTATTCAACATAGTAGTAATAGAAAATGAGGTTCCTAGCAAAGGGACCCCCTTCCCCCTCCAAAACATAGTTTTGACAAAATTTGTTTTGTCGGGGTAAGTGGTCTCTGATCTAGGAACGACTCATTTTCTATTACTACTATAACACCTATACGTAATTCCAGAACCTTCTGGAAGACATATAACTCTGTCAGGTAAAAGATCAAGTAATTCCAGAATGATTCATCACGTAATTCCAGAATGTTCTGGAAGACATATAACTCTGCCAGGTAAAAGATCACGTAATTCCAGAATGATTCATCACGTAATTTAAGAACATTCTGGAACACATATATCTCTGTTTGGTAAAAGATCACGTAATTCCAGAATGATTCATCACGTAATTTCAGAACATTCTGGAACACATATAACTCTGTCAGGTAAAAGATCGCGGAATTCCAGAATGACTCATCACGGAATTTCCAGAATAACGCTATAAAAGGCAGCCAGAATTTTTCTTTGTGGTCATTTTGCAAGTGGATCTGTACGTGAGCAGGTAAGTAAAACTATTGTTTGAGATTATTTTATTTCTAAAGTTTAGACACAATTTCATACCCTATTATCATATTTATTTTGATAATTATTTTCATCCTTGCTAACTCTCATTAGCAGAATATCAGTTAACATACTGTCAATAATAGGAAACTCGCGTATTAAATCGTCCATATCATATTTTACGCCTCGCAAATAAGATCGTATCTGATCAAGTAATTTTTTTATAAGTGATACTTGCTGTTTTACAAGCATTTTTTGGGTCTCAAGTCGAGGCTCAATTTTCTTACACGCTGTTGCAAGAGAAACACCAACAGCAGATATTATTAATAAAAACGAGTTTAATGATGCTCCGCTTGAAATTATACCAGAGCCAGTCTTTAGCAGTGGTAAATATGATATTACTCCAAGTATTTTACTGTAATACTTGTAACATTGTTTTACGCACCAAAGTCTTTTTTCAATGATAATATCTGTAATATTGTATTAGTGCGTCAGCATCTTGTTTTGGAATTTCTTCTGAAGAATGGTTGAAATCGACGATCTGTTTTTTCATTATACAATATTTGTTTACAATATTTATACAATATCAAAAACTGTAGCACCAACAATTGAATCAAGAAATTCACGAAACTTATTATTGTTTGGATCAGCTATAAAATCTCTATACTTGTCATAAACATCTGACGAAGTATTCTTATATCGTTTATCTGTCAATACCTCATTTTTCTTTAACCAACTGTAGGAATCAAACGTGTTTTCTACTTCACGTTCATAAAAATCTATTTCGTTCACCAAATTACCGTAATCTCGTTCTGTTTCATCAATAAACCCAAGTACCAAGCTTATTTGATCCAAAGTAAAATTTTTGAGGACAAGATATTGTCTGATAATTGCATATGCGACTATGAAATTTATCAGCATTAATTTTTGGAGTGATTTTTGTCCAAGAAAGGTAATACCAGTAAAAGCATTTAGTCTAAGCCATAATTTTTCGTATTGTTTTGTAAACATTTTCTCGACTTCATTGTAATAATTTCATAATGGCAATTGTCTAGAGCGTTGGAGCGATGGAAGTGGAACATCGCCTTGATCCCTTACGTCGTAATAAGAATTAAACTTTACTTCAAATATTGTTTGATCGACTTCTTTAAAAAAATTTTCTCGCTCATAATCGTCGAGATAACTAATTTCATCGGCAAAAAGTTTGATTATCTTTAGTGATCTGTCAACAATAATCGGATCAAATTCTGGGTATTTTTTTTACGCATCATTGGTAGAAGTGCGTTCAAGTATGCTTTTATAATTAACTCCGTATCCGCTGTCATGATAACGATTTTAACTATGGTTTCCTTGTCGCGGTGGTACATACCGAGATACTTAAAACTTTCTCGTTTTAAAAAACTATTGTATAACTCCTTGTTCCTTTTTATTCTTATTATCCTAGATTCCGCTAGTTTGTTGAGACGATTATAGTTATCGTTTATTTTTCCCTCCTGTGCTATTCGTGTTAATAGGCCTGATCGTATTATCAAATCTATATTTTTAAAATCAAGCTCAAGCAATATTTTTTAAACATGATTTCAACTTGTTTTTTGTTTTTCTAGACAGTCATCAGGATGACAGTATCTGCTTCTAATATCAAAGTTTTCTATTGCTTTTATTAGTTGTGATCCTCGCATATGCATAACAAGAATAAAAAATTCTTCTTCATCTGATAATGGAGAATTTATCATTGTAATTGTAAAAGTTTTTGTAGCATTTATCACACGTGCCGATAGTGACTTGTCTCCAACATCTTTTTTAGGGTTAAAAATATTATCATAAAATTTCTCTCAATGATTATAATTGGTGGTTCTGACATTATTTTATAGCATTAGATTAAATTTGATCGTCGAGTGTGTATATTTGAAATGCTGTCAGTCCTGGAAACGGATGGTCAGCAGCGACAACATAAACTCGAAAATATAAGTACTTGTTGACAGTCTTTTCTGTTGGAGTCGTAAAATATTGTCTTGTTGAAATATACGTGTTCTCTGTGCAATACAATATTACCCAGTCGATATCATCGTTTGATCCTTCCAATCGCCAATTATAAATTCGACCAACACTAGAGTTTAATCGACCGCGCAAATGAAATTGCCAAATAGCAACTGCAATGGGGCATTTAATTTTAATCCAAAAGTTTTCAACTTCTCCGTTAGTCTTCCATTCTTGTCTATCAGAGAAAGCATGATGAGGATAATTTTCAGGATAATATGATGATGTACTTACCTCAAACCCAACTCGGTTATCAGTTGCCTTAAAAAGTGTTGGAATATATCCAACATTGTTTTTGGTTCGTTTTATACCATTAGACAGACTGTCAACATACACTTTAATTGTCAGATCATTAGGGTTAACTGGAACATATGTCGTTGTTATTTTATTGTTTCTCATATTTACCTTACCTGACATTGGTCCACCAGATCGTTTAAAATACGGAATGAGTTCTTATTTTAACTGAGCATAACTAATAGCATCAGTATCATTAGCTGGTGGTGAGGTTGTCGGTAATCCAGTTATTTTTTAGTTATTGCTAATTATCAGGTTATCTGTCATTGTGTCGCCAGCTTTATTGAGCTTGTTATCGTCAACAGATTTTAGTTGCGCATAACTCACCGCTTGTGTGTTATCAACATTTTCTGGTGGGTACTCAGTTTCCAACCCAATAATTTTTTACTCGATATATTAATATTGCCTGTAACCGTTCCACCGGTTTTATCAAGCTTGTTATCATCCACATATTTCAACTGTAAATAACTTACCGCTTGTGTTTGATTTAAGTTTCTTGGCGGTTACACGGTTTCCAATTTTTTTTTTTCCTGACATATCCAAGTTATCGCTTAAAGTTCCTGCTGTCAATGATAGTTTGTTATTGTGGATCGTTTTTAGTTGTGCATAACTAACAGCTTGTGTATCAACAACATTTGTTGGCGGATAATGTGTTTCTAAACCTAGAACTCGTTGATTTGACATAAATAAATTACCTGTCATTGTATCACCATTTTTTTATACTAATGATGACATATCAGTTATTGCCGGTTCATCAGAGGAAACAGATCCTGTAAGTGCTGTTCCAAACTTTGTGTAATAGGTCATATTATGTAAATTATATAACATAAAATTATATAACAACAATGGCGAAGTCAACGATATTAAACTTTGACACCGAACGGTTAATCAAACATAAACATAATAACGAACTTCCAGATTGTCATCTTATTGTTGGTCGTACAGGCTCTGGTAAAACAAATTTATTATTAAATCTCTTACTCAACGATAACTTTAACTACGATAAGGTATATATTTACACAGTTAACCCACAACATGATAAATACAAATTATTATGCGAGTACAATGATAAACTTCGTGATGAGCTTGACGCTGGCGATGATATATTTTTAATAAAACAACCAGAGGTATTAACTTGATTCGTCCGAGCATAAAATAAATGTGTTTGACGATATTCCTCTAAACAACGAGGAGATGAATAAGATTAAGTCGTATTTTTCATTATCGCGTAACAAAAAATGTAATTCGATTTATCTCGCGCAAGGGTTTTACAACGTTGACAGATTTATTAGGCGAAATACGGGATTTTTTATATTATTTCCTGGACTAGATAATATTGGTGTAAGACATATTGCAAACGAGCAATACGGTGATGTAACAAAAGATAGATTTATTGAATTATATCATCAAGCAACCAAAGATAAATACAATTTCTTTTCATTTGATAAACTAGCGCGTGATCCAGCTAAAATATTTCATTGTTGTATTAATGAATTTCTCTAGTCAAATTTTGAACAGCGTAAAAATAAATGATGGATTGTCATAAAAAAAAAGAAATACTAAAAAAACTTGCAGCATCTCAAGTTGCTTTTAAGAAAAGGGTGGAAGAAGCTCGTCGAGGACAACGTGCTGTAGAAGAAGAAACCACCAAACTTTTTAAACCTGTTACCGAAGCAGTACTCGGTAAGCAACCAGAAACATCAGCATTATCTCCAGAAGAACTAAAAAAAAAGTACAAGAAAAAGGTTTGTTAGGTTTACTAGAAGAAAGATCGAAAGAAGAAACTGAAAAAATTGTAGAGTAACTTGTAAGAAACATTGCTGATCCTGCTGCACGACAAATTGAATTTGACAGATTAATAAACAACTCTCTTGAGCTTCCACGAGCAATAACAACATCAACAATTAATCCAGCCGAATTAAAGAATCTAATAGACGATGTGTCAAAACAAACTAAGAAATTAGCTGAGGAGCAAAACATAGCAACTGAAGCTACCGTAGAAATAATGCCTCTTTAAGGAAGATAAGATTTTACAAAAAACAAGCTAGGTTGAATATAAATGATTCTGAACTTTCAGAATGTATTAAAAAATATCTGAAGAAAGACAAACCTACCGATTTTGCTAACATTCGAGAATGGTCGGAAGATGATTACAATAAAATAATGATTATTTTAAGAAAATATATGATGATTTTTTGAAAGCTGAAGAAGATATTAAAAAAGCTCAAACAGATAAAGAAATGCTGGCTATGTTAGATAAAATGAGAGTTGGAATTATTGCTAAGGCTTTATTTATGTCAGCTAAACAGTACAGAACTAGAGAAAAAAATTATCCCAAAGGTTGGACATTTAAAAGATTATTTAATAAGTACGAAAGTCAACGAGATAAAGATTACCAGAGGAAATCACTGGATCTGGCGTTAAAGTTTTTACATCAAACGCAGAAATAGTTGACCGACTTATCTTATTGATATCATCCAAAGAAGCAGGTAATGAAAGCATTGAAATCAACAACGAAATTATTGATATATTAGATTATCTTAGATCAAGCGGATTAATAACATCATCCGAGTATGAAATTTTACATAGCGATCTTATCTAACAACTTTGTTATAATGTCAACAACATTATTACTCGACTCGTCACAAACAACGAGTGACAGCACAAACTTTTCTCTCCACTATAATCCGCCAATAATACTAGATCCGAATAAACAAAACGAAATCGGATTGATTTATGCCAAAGTATGGCATTCTATAGCAAATGTAAAATTAAACGTCAATGATAACTTTACATTTAATTCTGGTGCTTGGGTATCAGTTAGAATACCACAGAGGGCGTATAACGTGCCTGATCTCAACAAAACGATAAGAGAGCTGATAACAAAATACACTGCCGCAGATAATTTTGAATTAACTCCAGACTATAATACTCTACGAGCTAGAATCACATTCAAAAATAATTTGATAATCGATTTTTTATCAGCGACTAGTATCGCATCATTATTAAGTTTTAAAAACCAACAATACGGCAGTGTGGCAGAACAAAGTGTATCGTATGACGGAGATCTGCCAGTTAACATAACACAAATAAACACAATATTGATTAATTGCTCTATTGTATCAGGGTCGTATTCAGCTTTAGGAAGTCAAGGTCACACAATCTATATTTTTTCACCAGATGTACCGCCTGGTTCACTGATGCAAATTACTCCTCGACAAATAATATACTATCCGATTACTCCTGAAAATCAAATAACCAGCATAACAATGCAACTAACATCAATCAGGACGACAAATAGATCTTAACAATGAAATTTTAACGTATTAGTTACACCTACGCGCGATGACATAAATTTTATAGGTCAGTATTGAATAACAAGATGAGAAAAAGAAAAATTTATCGAAGAACTATTGTAGGGGGATTCTTTGGAAATATATTTACAAAAATTGCCGAATTTGTACCAGGAGTTAGTACAATAGCACCAGCTGCAATTGACGGTAAGGCTTTTGCGACAGGGGCAGCTAGTGCAGCAAGCAGTGCAGTAGGACAAAAGATCGCTGATAAAATTAAAGGCAGGACACCTTCCGCTGTGGAAATAAAACGAGCAATATCAGACATTGCACCAACAAAATAAACAGAACGAGCTATGATAGCTACCACAAAAAAATTACTGTCGCCACGCGGTGAGGAGGTGGTACTTAAGCTAGAATATAAACCAGGACGAAAATTAGATTTGCCTCAGATTGAGCAATTTTGTTTGGCGATTATAAAATAAAAAATGTCAGTTAAAAATTATCTTGATTTTGGTGAGGAATATGATACCAACAATACAGCAACAGAATTCGAGCATATTGAATACCTCGACGAGAACTCGAACGAACCAAATAAAGCTGGTCAAAGAATTTTTAACACACGTGACGAAGACGTGTTTTTATTGCCGCTATGCTGGAAGTTCGTGGTAGGATATTAACAGCAGCTGATGCTAATATTGCAGCTGGCACAGAAATTGCGCTCGTAAACAATGGCTGGAGTTTGTTTAAAAGTGCAGGATATCAGCTAGCAAATCATACAGTGGAGGACATTGATAATTGGTTACCGTTTGCAAGTACAATATTAAATATTGTCTCGTATAGCTATGATTATTCGAGATCAGTTGCAACAAATATGATGTGGTTCAAGGACACAGGACTAGGACAAGCTGTTGGAAGTGAATTTCGTACTGGTGCTGGTACTCATGACGCAGATAATAATAACTTAATTGAAAATCCTGCTAATAATAATGCAGCTACGATAGGGGACTCAATAAGATTAGCCGTTACAAACATACGACAACAACGTTACAACGAGGGATATGCCAAACGAAAAGCGCTTGCAGCGGAATCAGAACAAATAACAATGATGTTGCCGTTAAGCACAATATTTGGATTTTGTCACGACTTCCATAAGGTATTTAGAGGGTTGAAACATACTATAATTTTAGATAGGGCAGACCAAAATAATTGTCTTATTCGAGTTGGTGGAGCGGATGCAAAATTTGTGATTACGAAATTAGCATTGTGGATGCCTCGAATTGTTTTATCAATAGCTAGGTTAGCAGAACTTAATACTATATTAGATGCTTTTACAAAAAAGATTTTTTTTCTCCAGAATAAAATATATAAAACAACTGTTCCTAACGCAAACGATTACACGTGGCGTATTACAGCTACTTCGAGCGAACAATTACACTTGGTAGCCAACAACAGAATAACTCTGTTTTTGATAACGCTGACGTCAGGAGAATATTTGTCAGAATAAACTCTAAACAATACCCAGAACGAGCGATCGAATGTGATTTTACAGCTGGCGCTGGTAAAAATATTACGAGAGCGTACATGTACCTGATGGAAGCGATGCAAAAATATCAGGACGCTAATAGCGGATCACAGATTAATATTGAAGAATTTCGTATGCTTTATCCTATCTTTTTCTTTGACGTATCAAAACACTCTGATCGAATGATTAATTCAACCGTGGAAATAGAAGTAACTTGGACGCTTGGAGGAGTTCAAGGGGCTTCTTCAAACGTATTTGCGCTTGTGTCTAGCGATTGATTCTTGACAACTGACTCTGTAAAGGGTAGGATGACTGTCCAAGTGTGAGTATTGTGTGACAAACAAGTATAAATAATGAAAACGGAATACACAGCCAGAGAAATATACATAACGCCCGGCCAAATTAAAAAATTATCAGCGGCTGTTACCAAACGTAATTCTGTCTCTCTAATGATATTCCCAGGGACTGACAAAGTCGCCGCAGTGAAAATAATGTTGACGCAACAGCAAATCAATAAACTCGATCGGGAAAAACTCTTTGTTCTCAAACTATCTGTTGAACAAATAACAGTGATAGCAAAAAACGGCGGATTTTTTGGACCAGCATTTTTTTGTAATCGCTAGCGCAATACCAAGAATTTTACCTGTTCTAGGAACGCTTGGACTAGCGGCAGCGTCAGGAGCGGTATCTGGAGCAACTAAAAAAGCTGTATAATGCGATGGAATCAAACAAATTTAGCGTCAGTTTTATGTAACAATAAATAATATAATGCAAGCTAAAAAGAAAGCACAAGCGATAAAATCTAAAAAAAGAAAACAATGACGAAGCGTCCTCGAGCGCCAAGAAAAACAAAACAAAGAGGAATTATTCCTTTCGCTCCACTTTTAGTGGGGTTAGCAGGCAGTCTAATTCCAAATCTGCTGGGGATAGGACGTGGAATGACTCTACCAGGCACCAGACGCCGTTAAGTAATTTTGATATAATTGAAAAATTGAATGACGTTGTCAGATTTCGTGGAGTGTATTCTAAAGATGAATTAGATAATGTACCAGCAGGTGGTTCGTGTATTGTAAATACACAAGACTATGATGATGGATCTGGCACTCACCGGGTCGCTGTCTATGATAATAATTATTTTGATTCGTTCGGACTTCCTCCGAGTGATGTTATAAAAAAATATATTTTTAAAAAATTTAAAAAAATAAATTACTCATCTAATCAATTACAGCCGGTTGGAACATCCGCTTGTGGTTATTAATTGCAATATGTTTATCTGACAGATGTCCCGAGGTGAAAACTCTGGAGATTCTGATTTTTTTAAGTTTATTTTGCAGTTTGACAAGTAACCTTCTCACGCAAATGATGAGATTGCAATGAATTTTATCTAAACTTACAAATATAAAAATGTCAACATACTGTCTCAAATGTAAAACTAAGACAGAGAATAAGGATGAGACAACGGAAAAAACAGTAAATAATAGAACGATGTTAAAAAGCATTTGCGCTGTTTGTGGTAGAAAAATAGTATGTTTCTAAAATCGACAACTGGAGCTGGAGTTATTTTAGTAGATGATTAATTGACAAAGGTAAATATTTTTGAGGGTCAAACCTCGAGCAAAATTATATTTAATTTTTTGGATTTTCTGATAAAAATGAAAAATTTCAGTCAAAATTCCTTATATTTAGCTGATTTTTTATTTGTTTTTGTCGATTTTTGATGATTTAATTTTAGCAAAAAATTTTGAACTTTATTTAAAAATAAAAAATCAAATATAAAATCGCTCGATGTTTGACCCTTAGAAAATAGAAATTTTAACGATTTGCTTTGATTTTTTTTAACCATTTTTCCTTAAAAAAAACAGGTTTTTAAGCTAAAAATTAGTAAAAATCAACACTTTTTTATTAAAATTTATAAAATATTTTCAGAATTATAATAATATTTTTTGCTGACAAATATTTTGTCGACGATTGAAAAATAAAATGAATTGTAATTGTGATTGTGATAAAAATCTTTGTATCGAACAAAATAAAATTATTACATACTGTCAATCATGCAATCGCCGTGCGGTAATTGGCAGCGGTATAGATATCCACAAGTTTATTGGAAAATTACCAAAACCAAAAGGAGGTTGGACATTACCAGGCCATAAATATACCGGGCCGTACATTCCACTAGACAAACAGTTAGATGAAAATTATAATCCGCTGCCCGGACAAGAGCCTTACAATCAAGTTGATGCAATAGCAATGCGTCATGATATTTGTTATCGTGATAACGAACAAGATAAGCCTGGCTGTGATAAGCTAATGCTAGATGAACTACATGATATGAAACCTGTAAATATGAGAGAACGATTTGGTAGAAGGTTAGTTCAAGGAATGGTAGGAACAAATATAAGTTAGGTCTTGGAAAAGAATTGTATGATGATCTCGCATCAGAATTACATAAACCTAAAAATAGGGTTTCCACGATGTAATTGTCGCAAATGCCATTGACGATATCTGGGCGATAGATTTAGTTGATGTGGGAAATCTTGTTCAGTTTAACGATAACAAAAATATCTTTTTAACGTTGTAGATGTTTTTAGCAAATACGCGCTTAGTGTATCTGTTTCTGATAAAACAGGAATATCGATGACTGATGCTCTAAAACAGATAATAACAAGTACAGAAAGAAAACCAAACAGAATCTGGACCGATCATGGAGCAGAGTTTTTTAATAAAAATTTGAGCAGTTTCTGGAAAAAAATAACATAAAAAATATGTTATGGGAAACGAAGGAAAAAGCGTTGTCGTTTAAAGATTTAATCGCACACTAAACGAGCTGATACATAAACAGTTGACAGCTAAAAATACAAATAAGTATATTGACGATCTACAGCAGATTGTTGATAATTATAATAACACGAAGCACAGATCAATAAAAATGTCACCAAATGGCGCAATTAAAAACCCGATTCTTGCAAATGAAAACATGTACCGCAGACATAAATTTAAAGTTAGTGATAAAGTTAGAATTTTCCTGACGAAATACTGAGCAAGATATATTTGTTATTGAAAAAGTTATCAGGAAAAAGGTAATAAAAGTTTAGTTAAATGGAGAAGATACAGCGATAAATGTAACAGCTGAGTTCCAACCAAACAATTTATGAAATAATATCGTTATAAATTTCCTCGTACGTACGTTTGACAGATTTACATTTTATTGGTTTACATAACGATATTATATATTGTCTGCGATCGTTAGAAATCGTCATTAGGTTAAATATCTTGACAAATATAAAATCGAATTTTATATTTTTCTGTCGGTCTGGAATTCTAATGTTTAAAAAGGGTTTTATCAGCCGCCAAAAGGACTGATTTTCATCTACTGAAAAATTAAATTTCAAAATTTTCTTTATGATATGATATTTTACATCATATCTACCAATTGACGGTCTGCTGTAATTTTTTTTTAATCAACTACACCTACAATCTCGTTTTGTTCGTCGTTGTTAAGTAGAATGTCATCCTCTGTGTAATCAACCGAGTCGTGTTTATCTACGACTGCAGCATCTCCTGCTGTAAAATTATCATCAGCGTGAATATCAGCAAGTCGTTTCATCAAATCCATATAATAATATATTTTTATCTAATTTCTAATAATAAGATGACTAACGAGATAAAATATCATCAGAAAGTTAATATATTAAATTGCCAAGAACTAGCAGAGGCAGTGCGAAAATGTTTGTCGGGGTATAGTTATTATTCTGTTGACGTTATTGTTATGCAAGGTGATCCTAAAAAAATTCTGCTAACAGCGGCAGAAAAAAATAACCTTAATGACAGTGCATTTATTACACTGAAATTTGGTAAAAATGATGTTTTGATGTTTGCTCATAATTGTCTTACCAAAACTGAGCTAGAAAATATAATTAATCGTCATATCTAAAGATGATTCTGTCAAAGGTTGATTGTGATGTTGCTGTATTTTTTATTCTATCTGCAACTCTCTTGACTGTTGCCGAATTTATCTTAAAATATCTTGCCGCAGAATTAATTGATTTAAATTTGATTTCCTCTTTTGTTTCAAGATTTACCGCAATGATAGGTTTAGCTTTACTAAAATTATAATTAACTGTGTTGCCTCGTCTGATATTTTCTTGTTGAGTTACAAGTTCGAGGTTATCTATCTGTTTTAATTTGGTTGACGTGGTCTATTACCAAATCATTAGGTATAGGTCTGTTAAACGTTTCGTAAACAAAACGATGTGATAAATAATTAACTTGATCAGTTAGTGTTCCTCGAACTATTATTCTAAGATAGCCGTCATTCTGTATTTTTCCTAATACTTTTTTCGTTTGGATATTTTGAACAATTCCTTTATCATTCGCCTCGTAAAAATCAAACACAGGATGAGGTTGAAATTCATCTTGTAAAGACAAGTTTTCAATGTTATCATCAGTAACCGCGCCGTTGACATGATGTACTCGCTGCCCTTCTGGAATTTCATCACAAAACAGTGTGTAAATAAAATCTTTCCTTAGCATTTCGACTCTCTCAGCGTTATCATCTTTAACGATAATCATCATTACGGCTGGTGTTGCTTTACCAAACGGTTGTCCGTATTCGACGTGAATCACCGACCCTAACATATTTCCCGCGTATAAGTTATACTTGGGATGAACATAATAGTATTCTTGCTCGCTTGCGCTTGTCAGATTTTGTTTCATTATACTATAAGCATTTTTATATCTCTAATTGGTTTTTCAACTAGCGCATCCGCATTGTGCGGTGAGATATCGATCGAATAATCAATTAAATATATAAAATGTTATATAACAATGCTGGAATTGCGAGATATAGCCAAAAAGAGCCTTATAGGAGAACCTGTGAAAATAGCTACCGCTTTTGCAGGATTTGACAACAGTTATAAATTTGATAATCAAAATGTTTTAGCAAATTTTAACTCTACAAATTTGTTTCATCTTCTGCATCAGACTGTAACGCGAGAACTTGCAGTGCAGAGAAGTATCAAGCTAATAGTACAGTATCATGTTATTTTATCAAAGTTAGATGCACCTCAAAAAGATATACTTGATATAATCTTTGAAAATGTAGATTTCATAACGAGATTACTGAACCATATTTAACAGCTAAATCACGAAAAATATTAGCTGGAACAAATATTTGATCAGTAACCGATGAAAAACATCAGGAATTAAATAAAAAATTGGAGGAATTTACTGCATCAGGATCAGGTTGGAAATCTGAAATGATTAAAGAAGTTTTATTTCACACAGTGAGATATAACGTACTTCGCGGTAGTTCTTATGTTGATCTCCCTCAAAAAATTAAAAACAAAAAATGTTTCATAAACGTTAAGAACTTTGATAACAGTGGTTTCCAGTGGGCTATTCTTTCTGCAATGTTTCCAGCAGAAAAAAACGCTGATCGCGTTGACAAGTATTTTAGTCACGTATCAAAATTAAATTTTAATGGCATTAACTTTCCAGTTGCAGAAAATCAAATACCAAAGTTTGAAAAGCAAAATAATATTTCAGTTAATATATTTGGTCTGGACGAGAGTAAAAATGTTTATCCAAGGTAAATTTCAGAAAAAGCTTCGGGATCGACAATAAACTTGCTGTTTTATAGGAATCATTACGTTTGGAAAAAAAAACAACTTTAACAGCCTAGTTGGCAAACAATACAATAAAAATAAAAATAAGGAATATTTCTGCTACCGTTGTTTAAAAAGTTTTTCTAAAGATGAAAAACTGCAAGAGCATCTTAAAAACTGTGTTAATGTTCAAAGAATAACAATACCAGGAGAAAAAGAAAAAGCATTAAAATTTAAAAATTATAATCATAAATTAAATATTCCGTTTCTTATTTACGCTGATTTCGAGTGTCTACTTGTCCCTGTGCCAGGCGCAGAAAATGATCCAAATAAGTCAAGCACCAGAAAAAAACAACAACATGTTCCATGTGGAGCAGCTTATAAAATAGTTTGTTGCGCTAACGATAATTTTTCAAGTCCAATAAAATTGTACATAGGTAAAAATCCTGCCGTGTGGTTAGTAAAAAATTTAATAGACGATGTTAATAAAATTTTCAACAGATTATCTAAAACAGCTCCAATAAAAATAACATCCAAACAACAACTTGATTTTGATGAGGCAGTTAATTGTCATATCTGCGAGAAACCTCTGCCTGAGCAAAGTTCAGGCGATAAAGTGCGCGATCACTGTCATCTAACCGGCCAATATCGCGGAGCAGCAAATAATAATTGTGATTTGAAATTTCATGCGCCAGATTTTATTCCTGTCGTTTTACATAATTTTCGTTATTATGATAGTCATATCATTGTCGAAGCATTTGGTGATAAGGAAATTAAATCTAACCTAAAATTAAATATAATAATGATAATAATAATAATAATAATAATAATAATAATAATAATAATAATAATAATAATAATAATGAGGACTTTGTATAGCGCCTAATCTTTAGAAGCTCTAAGCGCTTTACAACATTTGACAACACTTAAAAAACATATATAATGATATGATTACAAAATTAAAAACAAACACCACGAAAGTAGAAACAGAAAATATGCTGTAAATATTTAAGGCAAGGATACATTATTAGGTCTTTAAGTCTGTTCTTGCAGTTGAAATAGGTGAGTTTTAAGAGCGCTCTTGAATGAGATCACTGTGTCTTTGTGTCTAAGTGCAGTGGGCAATTCGTTCCACGTTGCTGGGCCCTGGTATGCAAAAGAGCGTTGTCCATATGATTTCATCTTCATAGTGGGAATAATGAGAATACGAGTGTCAGAAGAGGAGCGTAAGCATCTTGCAGGTGTGTACACATGGGTGAGGTCAGATAGGTATGTTGGACTGGAGCCCGTCAGTGAAACGTAGCACAGAGAACAAATTTTGTGTTTAATTCTGGATCGTATGGATAGCCAGTGTAGGGTAGAGAGCAGGGGAGAGGCGTGCTCTGATCGTGGTACTCTAAGGATGATTCGAGCAGCTGTATTTTGAACTTTTTGAAGTTTCTGAAGTAGATATTGAGACGAACCAGACAGAATTGAGTTACAATAGTCCAGTCTTGAAAGTACTAAGGAACACACAAGTGTTTTAGTGGCATCAACTGAAAGATACTTGCGAATGGAGCTGATTCGTCTCAGCTCAAGATATGCAGCCTTGCATATGTTCATGACATGTTGGTGCAACGAGAGAGTACTGTCGAGAGTGACACCGAGGTTTCGTACTGACTGTGTGAATTTAATGTTGGTGTTGCTGATATTTATTGTCTGAGGTAAAGGATGTGAATGAGAAAGTCTTTGTGTTGTAATCAGGATGGCTTCAGTTTTATCATCATTCATCTGCAGCTTGTTACATGTCATCCATGATTTCACATCGGAAATGCACCTCTCTACGCCTTGGATGGTAGCTTCAACTTCAGCTGGATGGCTAGATTTGTATATTTGGGTGTCATCAGCATACAATTGGTGAGACACTGGATGATGATCTATGACACTTGAGAGTGGCTGAGTGTATAGAATGAAGAGAACAGGTCCAAGAACAGACCCCTGTGGAACACCACAGCATAGATCAACTGGGCTGGAGTGTTTTCCATTTGCGGACACAATTTGTGTCCTGTTGACCAAGTAGGACTTGAACCATAGTAAGGCCGTATCATGAATGCCAAATACATGCTGGAGACGGTGAAGTAATATATCATGGTCTATAGTGTCAAATGCTGCAGACAAGTCAAGGAGAGTGAGGACTGTAATCTTTCCGCTATCCAAAGCAGAGAGAAGGTCATTGACTACTTTCAGAAGAGTAGTTTCAGTACTGTGGCAAGGGCGATATGCAGACTGTACATTGCTAAAAAGACTGTTTGAATTCAGATGAGATACAAGTTGGGATAGAACAACTTTTTCTAAGATTTTTGACATGAATGGGAGATTAGAAACTGGGCGGTAGTTCTTTAAATCATTATGGTCGAGTGTTGGTTTCTTCAGCAGAGGCTTTACAATGGCAGTTTTGTAAAATGATGGGAATTCCCCAGTTGAGAGAGAGGTATTAATAACATCAGTTAGTGAAGGCAGTATTGGATCCAAGCACTCTAGCAGCAGTGACGTCGGAATCAGATCAAGTTCACATGACTTTGGTGCACTCTTCATCACGATTGTACGTACTAAATCCATAGAGACAGGTTCAAATGCTGCTAACGGTTGCCGCTGAAATTCTGTATCGCAACTGTATGGTGACGACGAGTCAGCTGAAAGTGTGTTGTCAAGTTTATCTCTGATGGTTTGTACTTTGTCACGGAAGAAATCTGCAAACAGGTCCGGGAGGTCGACTAGAGAGAAGGTAGCTGGAAGTGGTGTACATTTGTTCCTTGGCATCAGCTTGTTAGTAATCTCAAATAGCTCTTTGCAGCTGGAACTTTCCATGATTTTAGTACTGTAGTGGGCTGATTTCTCTGCATGGACTATGTCTGTGACATTCTTCTTAGCGGCCTCATAGATCTGCTTATGAATAGTGAGTCTGGTGGAAAGCCAAAGCTTCTCAGCCTTACGGCGGTCTCTTTTAGCAGTGCGAAGCTGGTCCCTAACACTGCTATACCACGGAGATCACTTCTGAATTGCTACTCTGCACTTGGTTGCTGGGGCATGTTTGTCAAGCAATGAACGCAGGCAGTTATCAAGTTGTTCTGCTGTAGTGGGTAAGCTAGTTGTTAGGTTTGCTTGGATGTCATGCATTAGTTTGGTTCTGTTTATCATACGGAGGTTTCTCTTAGTAGCGAATAAAGGTGGAGGGTTAGGGACTGATACGTGAAGATCGCATATAATGCAGAGATGATCTGATGAAAGTTCGTGGGACACAATGGAGGACTGTAGAATATTATCATCAGGTCTGTAAAGAATCCAGTCTAATATGTGACCATGTTTATGGGTGGGTTTGCTAACTGACTGTTTGAGGTTGAAAACGTGAATGGAATCTAGGAGTTTTGATGTGCATGGGTTTCCAGGACAGTCAAAGTGAAAGTTGAAATCTCCAAGAATAATCAGGTTGCCACCTATCGAATTTCCATACTCCAGGAGATTCGGAAACTGCTCCAAAAAGAGAGAT
This sequence comes from Megalonaias nervosa, assembly GCA_016617855.1. Taxonomy (NCBI): domain Eukaryota; kingdom Metazoa; phylum Mollusca; class Bivalvia; order Unionida; family Unionidae; genus Megalonaias; species Megalonaias nervosa. Next base: position 34,945 of record JAECUM010008103.1, on the reverse strand, counting down.
TCTGTCAGCTTGTTTTTTCTACTAGGAGGAGGGCGGTAGAGGCAGAAAAAATGGACTGACCTTTGTTCCAGTGTGAGTGTAGTTTGGACTAGTTCAAACGATGTGTGGTCGAAATTGAAAGTTGTTGTGTAGTTGAGACGGTTGATCATGGAGGTCTTTGCGATGACAGCAATTCCACCTCCGCGAGAGTGGCGGGGGAACGACTTGATGGAGTAACCGGTGGGTGTTAGATCCACGCACTTGGGTTCATCGCCTGATGTTTTTAGCCATGTTTCTGTCAGGAAAAAGACGTCGATATTCTGATTGTTGATAAAATTAACTATTTCTGTGCGCTTTTCCGATGGTCCTACTGATTGGGCATTGAATAATGCAATGCGCAGTGGTATCTCTTCGATAGCTGACACAAAGGTTGACGATTTAGTTGGAATTTGAAGTAGGTTGTCTAAATTAACGGCCGAATTTTTAAATTTCTGTGCCGGAAAGGGCGAAAGGGAGATAACTGGAATTCTTCTTCCTGTTCTACGCCGGCCAGCTTTGAAACAACGCTTCTTTTTTCGCTTCCGTTTACAGTTATGGAATGATGAATGTAGTCCCAGATCGTTTAGTCTAGTGCACAATATAGTGTGGAGAGCCAAGGAGTGGCCATTTAACGCAATTAATGAGGGTCCATCATAGCATAAACGGGTGGACTGGCGAGTATCACGTGATGGCGGCTTGTTCGATAACAAAGGAAGCCGCAACAGTGGAGCAAGACAGCTGAGAAAAAGTCTAATTTTTCTCGTTTCTAATACAAGAAGATGAAGAAACACATTCGAAAAGAACAGCCAGTGCATGATGAACACAATAACGCAGACGAAGACAGACAACAAGCACACAGATCTTGAAAACGGCACAAAAATCCAGGACAGCTGCCTCAAGCCGGTTAAGCGATAGCGGCCATCTGGAATAAAATGTATTCCAAACAATTTTGAGAAGGATATGCCAGTCATGCTTGGCAAATTTACGTTTCATCGACAGTCTGCAATTTATGGCAGCACCATTAGATGAGCTTGTAAAAGGTTGTAGCAGTTTCAATAATTTAAAAAGTTTATTTGGTGAAGACTTTGTCTCTCTGACAAAAAAGGTGTCTTTCCTTGTGAGTGTCTCGATGACTGGAGCAGATTTGATGAAACTTCTCTTCCTAACAAAGATTAATTTTACTCGCAGCTAAAAAATGAAAATATTACAGATGACGAGTATAAATAAGCACAGGAAATTTGGAATAAATTTGGTTGTAAGACACTTTGTGATTATCATGATTTATATTTGAAAACAGATGTTATATTACTAGCAGATGTTTTCGAGAGTTTTTGTAAAGTTAGTCATGAAAATTATGGATTAGATCCATGTTGGTATTATTCTGCGCCAGGATTGTCATGGGATGCTCTGCTAAAATACGCAGGAGAGAATTGGATCTCTTAACTGATGTTGATATGTTTAACTTTATTGAAACAGGAATTCGCGGCGGAATTAGGGTTATAACAAAAAAATATGCGGTAGCTAATAATAAATACTTTTAAAAATTACGATAAGAATTTACCGTCAAATTATATTATTTATCTAACGCTAATAATTTGTATGGTTGTGCTTTGTCAGAGCCAATGCCGTGTAGTGAATTTCATTGGATAACTCCAGATCAGTTTCTTAAACTGAAACAAAAATTACTAGAAAATATCAGTTATTTTGTTCAAGTTGATCTCGATTATCCTAGTTCGTTACATGATCGACATAACGACTACCCGTTTTGTGCAGAGTCAGTGATGATCGATTATAGTTTATTATCGCCTGAACAACAGGCAATGACAACAGCAAAAAATTCGATCGTTAATAAGCTAGTACCAAGTTTGTTAAATAAAAGAAATTACGTGATACATTACAAAAATTTAAAACAAGCAGTAGATGCTGGACTAATTCTGAGAGAAGTTCATCGCGTGTTAAAATTTAATCAATCACGGTGGATGACAGATTATATTGATTTAAATACCAAACGTCGTGCTATTGCTAAGACCGACTTTGAGAAAAACTTTTTCAAGTTGATGAACAATTCCGTGTTCGGTAAGACGATGGAAAATATCAGAAAGCGAGTCAATATTGAAATTGTAAATGATGTAAATCGCAGAAATAAATTAGTCAAAAATGACGGTTTTGTCAGTATGAAAATATTTAATGAAAATCTTGTTGCAATACAGCAACGAAAATTTAAAGTTAAATAAACCAATTTATGTTGGTGCAGCTGTACTTGATATATCAAAATGGCTAATATACGACTTTCACTATAATTTTACCAAAAAACAGTGGCTAGATTCGGAGTTGCTATTTGACACGAATTCACTTGTTTATAACATAAAATGTGAGGATGTTTATCAAGATATTTATAAGAATAAAAACTGATTTGATTTATCGGATTATCCAAAAGTAGTGGATTTCATGATGATGCAAATAAAAGAGTCATCGGCAAGATGAAAGATGACTTTATGTTTGCGCCAGTTAGGGAATTTTTTGGACTAAGAAGTAAAATGTACGCCGTAATTTTAGATGATAATAAACTGACAAAAACAGCAAAAGGTATTCCTCGCGGATACGTAAAAAAGTGTATGAAATTTGATGATTTTAAAGCAGCGTTAAACACCTGCACTAATTTTATTAAAACAAATGTTATCAGAACAAATCATCACAAACTTGAAAAAGATACAATTATAAAACGTGGACTAAGTAATATTGATGATAAGAGATATTGCGAGGACGGAATTAATACGTTAGCTATTGGACACTACGCAATTTTGTCTAAACTTTGCAAATAATGTTCGAAAATTTAACATTTGCCGATGGATTTAGTAGCAAAATGTTTAAAAAAATGGTTAATGGTAAGCAATTATCCGTTGAATTTAATGAAGAAATTTCAGGTATTTGTTTTAGTAAATTTGATAAAATAAACCTCTCGCTTATTAAATCAGATAACAGCAAATATTTTGATTATCTTGAAAAGTTGAGAGATGAGCTTATGCTGAAATGCGATAATCTTCATGATCCGATCAGTTAAGAAAAATACACAAAAATAAATATTGACCTGAACCGGTCGAAGGTTTTTGAAAAAGGTGGTAAGTATGTTCTCACCAGTGTAGCAATGAAAGAGTTTTTTGAATGTCATCGAAAAGTAAGCGGAAAAATTAAATTTTATTTGTATAAACACGATAATAAATTATTCCTGATATCTACTGTCGATATTTTAATAATAGGTGACGAAGTTCTTTAAAAAGTAAGAAAGGGCTTGCCTGCTCACGTACAGATCCACTTGCAAAATGACCCCAAAGAAAAATTCTGGCTGCCTTTTATAACGTTATTCTGGAAGTTCCGTGATGAGTCATTCTGGAAATTCCGTGATGAATCATTCTGGAAATTCCGCGATCTTTTACCTAACAGAGATATAAATGTTCCAGAATGTTCTGGAAATTCCGTGATGAATCATTCTGGAATTACGTGATGAATCATTCTCGAATTACGTATAGATGTTATAGTAGTAATAGAAAATGAGTCGTTCCTAGATCAGAGACCACTTACCCCGACAAAACATATTTTGTCAAAAATATGTTTTGGAGGGGGAAGGGGTGTCTGTGCTAGGAACCTCATTTTCTGTTACTTCTAACATGCTTTACTTAACAGCACCATAAGCACATTAAAAATGAATTGTGACATGGTAATGCATGTATTAAACAATGAAAAGTAAAATGTAAATTTGGGTAGTATTCATCCTATTATTACTTACAATTAGTGCAATAATAGTATAATTTCCCGGTCTTTTAATCTTAGTAATTTTAGTGGAAATGAGTAATTTGATAAATTTCAACATACCCGGACCTATCCAAAGATTAGAGTTTATTTTCTTCTCTAGTAGCTGGAAATAAAATTGGCATTCTAGAAAAAAACGATACTCGTCTTCCAGCACGTTGCAATAACTACAAGTTCTTCAAATTAAGTGTTGCTGTATATTTTAAATTATTCAGACAATTTCATCAAATTTAACTGAGAATTACTGGTGTTCGATTTAAATCAATGATTCGGTGGCATAATCTCATGCTTGAACTTACTTTACATATATTAATGAAGTCTGGACAAAAATTGATCACAAGGTCACAATGACACGACTTATTGCTTGATAAAAACCTGTTTGAACACGAGCTTTAACATAATGACATAAGTAGTTAATCGATAATCGTTGTTCAGAACTCGATTGTATTCAATTGCATCGATCTTTTGTGACTTAAATGTAGAAAAGAACTGATTTGTCGATTGCTAGATTGATTGACTGGCTGACTGGTGCATATAAGAGCATTGAATACTATATAGAAGCAAGACAATGGGGGTAAATTGTTTTCCCAGTACAGTCCACGGCAGACACGGGCCGATCTAACAGAATTCTAACCCGGCACCCTGTGATTACTTGTCCTGTACCTTAACCATTTAGTCAGTACGTCTCAACACTTAAAACAAGATTAAGCAGAGTTTAAGTTATGACAAAGATGGCAAGCAGAGGTAACGTATTATCACAGTAGACACAATTACAGATAATTTGAGAGAGAACGTTATTAAATGGAAATAATTAGTTGACATTGTGCAATCAGACAACGTAATGAAAGAAAAACAGCCTGTGTATGTAATTCTCGTATCCTCTCCCCTAATCAAGAGGGAGACATATTCGGTTTTTTGCTGTCTGTCCATCCGTCATTCATACTTTCTTGAAAGCAATGTGCCTCCAAATCCACGGAGCCAAGCAAGACAAAAATTTTAAATTTAGGTATATTGCGTGCGTTCCAAAACCGGATTTTGTTCTGGTAACTGTGACCTCACTTTTAATTTTTTAAGGTTTTGGACTTTTGTTTTAATACAAATCTCGTAAACACGATTAAGTAAAAATCACCTCAGGGTGACAAATTAAATCTTGTAGGCATTTTTGTACTAACATCCAGAAGACCTAATTAGACTTGTTGGCCATTTTTGCATCTTTCTTTTTGGACTGAATTTTTTTCTTCCTGTTCTTTTGTCATTCAGAGATAATACAATCCTTGAAAGCATGCTTAAGCAACAATCATCCAAACTAGTAACATTAAATTTTGCAGGCGTATTTTCTGTAATATATGATTTACTGATTTTATTACATTTTAAACACATTTATAAAATGCTTTTACGCGGATATTTGTTATGACAATAACAACAATTTATCAAAATCCATTTGAGTAGACACATTAAATCTGGCCAGTATGTTTGCTGTGTAGAGAAGGTTACTACATTTCCCTACTGTATCAAACCTAAGCTATGTGCAGTTTTGTATGTACATCTCTATGTATAGTTTGACTAGATGTTAGTGAGAATTTGTTTCATTATGGGGAGGTGGTGTTGGAAAGATATTTTCAACCTTGTAATTGGCCAATTTATTAGAGCAGGCGTCATAATGTACAGTATTCACTACACTTTATGACAGCAGACAAGTTTCTTACAATGGTCGTTGAGTTTCTTTATATAAGGAGTTTGGGGGATATTATTGCGCACATTCCTCTTTTAAGTTCAGTCTGTGGAATCATTTATTGATATGTTAAGATAATTTTTGAGGAATCATATATTTCAGTTATTCATTGGAATTACGTAGTGCTCATTGCCTTTTCGGACTAAGCACTACTTTGGGATTATTGTCAATTCATTCAAAGACATTCTGGAATATATCGTTGTGATGCATCAAGACTATTGGTACATCAGCTTATTAAAGACTATTAGTACACCAGCACATTCAATATTGGAATTCATTCGGAACACTCTATAGTTTTGGTCTTGTGATAGAACATTTAGGGTTATTTGGAATTTAATTCACAATACTGTACTTTCCTCTTAAATTTTCACTTTGTAACAGAGAATTAAATAATTTATTTATTTTACTAAACTTGTTTTTTTCTATTCTTTTTGTTAGCTATCTTAAGACCATAGAGTCATGTAAGAATGTTTTTAAAATGTTCATAATTTTATTTTTTATTTTTATTTTAGTTTTGGGACTTTGATTTTTGGGGTTTGCTGTGTTTAACAAAGATAAAACGCTTTCATTGCAGCATCCTAATCCTCTCTTTTTGGGGTGGTGGGTGATAAATGTCCATCTTATCCTAATTGTTGCAGAGCTGATGCTTTGTATATGCTACATGAATCGGTTCTATTGTACGAGAGGAAGACTAAACGCTACACCTTAAAAATCAGTGACTTTCTGCATTACATTCATAATAAAATGTGTTATACTTATCTTGCTAAATTTGTCATCACCTTCTGTCAAATACGAGTGTCAAGAATAATATTAATTATTGGGGAGGGGGATGTGCTTTTGCTTTAAAAACAAAATCCCATCTAGTTATTACTGATTCAATATAACTGGAATCATGATAGATTTAATCTAGTTCTCTCCAGCGACAGTTAATTTAAAAGATTTTCTCATTGTGTGATTAAACTTAAGTTTGCTTTGTCATAGTTCCGTTATGCGGATATTAACTTGAACCTGCTGCTCTAAAACTGTATGAAAGTGTGAAATGTTAAGTTTAGTCGGTGCACCTTTAAACTCTTCTGTCAATGACAGGATTATCCAACTGAGTTTTACATCTTTGAATCCGTGATATTTCTAAACCCCATTGATAAGACATTTACCTGTGTAATTTGTGTACTAAGTTTAGGCCAGAGATGAATGCATAATATTAATTTCTTTACTTGTTCACTCGTCGAAAATGTTAATTTTTCAGCCAATACAATATCGATTTAAAAGCTATAAAACGCATCTGTCACTTGAATCAACATAATTATACGAAGAAAGGTTCACATGTCAGCACATGTGTAGTTCTTTTCGTGTTACAGGTGCGAAAGTAAGAAACTCCAGATGTATATTTGCTTCGATGAATATGACCGCACAGACCAACAAACCCTGAGCCTGATTACTTCACTGTTACAGCACATCGACATTAACCACCGCACACACATTGTCGACATTGACAATGATAATTGTTTCAGAAGAAATGTAATCTACTTACAAATGGTTTTCCGTAGATTCAGCTGTTGTGATTAATAGTTGTGGTAACGATGTCAACCCTTTTAAGGTTCTTGGGTAAAAAAAAATTAAATATCAGTTCTAACGTAATCCATATGGTAGTTGTATTCATGCTGATTCATGCTGATTTCTACTAATTCCTTTTGATTTGAAAAACTCGTAGGAGGAGATTTTTTACAGTGTTTTTTGAAACCTTTGTTTTAAAGATATTAAGTAATCTGTTTTCCAAACTAAGTTGCTTTGAGGGTTCCAAGACAACTTATTCAGTATTAAAATTAATACTTTCTGGTGTGTAATCATAATTAGATGTAAAAAAAAAATATGGATGCTCGCTTTTGGATTTTTTCAAGTTCATCCTGTGAGAGTTAGAGTTCGGAACTGAATTAGCATATTCTACAATAGGTCTAACTAAACTAATTATTTCACATTTTGTTGGTAAGATGATAAATTACGTCGTAGCATGCCTACATTGCTAATTTTCTTTGTGAAAATTAGTTAAGTATGAATGTTACATTTTAGATGGCTAGTAATTGTGACACCTAACATTTCTATTTGTTTGACATTGTCTAAAGAAGTTTCTTTCAGGGAATAGGTTATACTACTTTTATAAGAATTTTTCTAGTCCTTTTCATTATTGCATGGTACAGGGGTGCATGCCCAAATTTTTCCCACTGTACAAGTTTATTAATATCATTCATATGGTCTTTTTTTATGCCTTCATGAAGAATGTGTGGCGGTAAATGATTCCGAATATGATTAAAGTAGCCTCCGTAGTACCACAAGGCGCAGTACTTGGTCTAATGCTTTTCTCTTTGTACATCAATGACATCATGATGGGAACTGATTCAGAAACTTGCCTCTATGCAGATGACTGTGCATGCTACAAAACAACTGGAACTACGCATATAGTGGAATTCTACCTAACATAGAAAATTTGCTTATAATTCCTTATTTAAATAATGTACCCGTTAACATTTAATGGAGAACAGTATAAAACGCCTTTTCAAAGTTTACTATAAACTGTCTACTTAATCACCATATTCTAAATGTTTAACCCGATCTTTAGTAGCACAACGCGATTGTTTTTCACAACTGTGACATTTTCGAAAGCCATGTTGTTTATCAGATATTATAGAAAAAATGTTTCAATTATTCATTACGTCCCAGTAGAGAATATAGTTAACGATTTTACCAAGAACAGTGATGAGTCAAACTGGACGATAATTACTGGTTATTGCGCTTCCACCATTTCTGATCAGTGGGCATACATTTGCAAAGGACCAATTCTTTGGAAGTTTGCGGATATCCAGAGAATGTTGAAAAAGATGTGTAAGCACTTGTGTTAATTCTGAAGCCGATTCATTAAGACTGTTTGGGTGTATTCCTTTAGACCCGCACGTTTTAAAGGGTTAAACCATTTAGCAATTTTGAACACCAAAACATTTTACTACTATGTTATTCATTTTTTAGTTCATTTTGGAATATGCATGATAACGTAACGTCATTGTAATGTGTAAATACACTGCAGAATTGGGTGTTCAGTGTTTTAGCTTTCTCTCTATCTGTCTGCTTGTTTGGTATCTGTTTTAAATGGAGAAGTACCCTGATAATCATTTTTCTAGCTGTTGATATATTTCCAATAGGGTTTTAAATCTTAAGTAATCGTGTTGTAGACATAGTTGTTTTACGAACTTTTCACTACTTAAAATTTTGCTCTTAACTGTTTCATTTTGTTCTTAATCTTTCCTGTTGTTAGATAAGACTTAAGCATGACTTCTCTTACTTGTACAAACGAATTTTAGAAGTCTGTGATCAAAGGGCAACAACGACGCAGCTGATTTACTCAATTTTGATTGAACATTTTTATCAACTGTTGTAGTTAGAAAAGGTTGTATAATTAACCTGTTGTCGTCTTTTATTTCCCGGTTGTTTTCATGAATACTGCAGTATTGAAATTATATCTGAAACGAATATCCGAACATTTGAATTGGAATGCAGTTTTGCGAATATTCGAATTGTAATGTATCTTTTAGAATATTTGAATAGAAGGTAGGTATATGAATAATTTTTGGTTCCCCAGCGAGTTTGGCAGAATTTTGTAGCTGAAACACGTAATGCGAAATGTAAAATTAAGCAAGGTTTAATTATTGATTAGGAACAACTTAAAACCTGCTAAATCACCTAAAATTCAAACCCAAACTCACTAGGTAATCATAATGTCAGAATGGTCACATTAATCACGACATTGCCATTTCTATTCATTATACACTTGAAAAGACAACGTTTAATATTATTTTTAAATTATTTTTAAAATGTTCACCATTTAAATTGCAGCGGACGAGAGTTTGCTGCAACAACAAATCCTGCTTCTCTCTGTTTTTCTATGCATTTGTACAAAGCCGTTATCAGGATATATTTCAAAGTGTACCAAGATATTTCACTTTTTCTTTCGAATGCATTTTGCATAATGACGAAACTGTTTATTGTGAATCTGTCTCTATCCATGAAACCAAATGGGCTATTCCCAAATCTGATTGAGGCAGGGATTACTTCACTTTTTCTTGCCTATTTCTTTTTGCAAATGATTTAACTTTTCATTGAGAATCCCCCCCCCCTTTTATGAAACTAAATGGTCTACTCCCAGACCTGGCTGAGGCAGTGATTATTTAACTTTTTCTTGCTTATTTCCACTTTGCAAATGATTTAACTTTTCATTGAGAATCCCTGTTTTCATGAAACTTTATGGTCTACTCCCAAAACTGGCTGAGGCATGAAACTAGTTCCCTGATATCTGGCTTTGGTAAAGATTACATTAGAATGCTTTCAAAAGTTACAGGGCCATTTCACTCCTGTTGCAATGTACATCTTACGTATAAGATAAGGTCAATACCCGCGTATGGATTTCAGTGAAATCTTAGTAATATGATCAGTGATGGGCCATCCGAATAATTAGGCTTATTCACAAGTTTGTATGTTTGTGAGATTGTTTTTAGATCTTAACAGATTTTGTCTTTCAAGATGCTCTCTCAGTAAATAAATTTCGACACATGTCAGCCATGTCTAGCTATCTACGTGATGGATATACCATTCACTACAGTCATGCCCCCAAACAGATTCTGAACCCTGAATCAGTGTCCGATTCGGCCAAAAGTTTTTATGTAGGATCTTTATACACAGGTAATAAACCAATTCCGTCCCACTCCCATGTAAAGTTCTGTCATTCCTACATACATTAGAACAGACATACAGACAAGTGAAACGATAGGTATAAATATGTGAAGAGCCTGACAAGGAATAAGCAAACGCACCGACAGACAGACAGGTAAAAGGACTGATATAAAAAATTAATGGACGACGGGAGAGACAAACAAACGTATAAAATTATTATTGCATACAGGTAAAAGCAAGAAAATACTTTCGATGGCTTTATTAAATTTCTGAATCTTACCTTGAAGCTTTATGAATATGTGACGTTTGTGAAAGTTAAACATGCGATTAGGATGGGGTAGAATCTAAAAAACACATTATGTAACAAAAACACTTCTATAAAATACATTTACTGTTCTATATCATACATGTTACGTGACCGTACTACTAGCTTTTTGCTTGTATAAACTACTATTACTTCATCTGACATTCGACTAATATAGGTATCAATAATATATAATAAATAGTGAAATCATGGTAGTACTATCTAACATAATAAATTATACATTCAACAAGAATGATGAACAAGCTGCCAACGTGTGGTGGTTGGGAGGCTAATGGTATTAGAGGTTCTCTTTTATTCTTCTCTTATGGTAAAAGTTTTCTCATGTGAATGAGGAATATTACTCGGCGAATTAAATTGTAGAAAAGTCCAGAATAAAAGTGTTTGTTCTTGACTAATGATTATATTAAGCAATGTGCCAGATTTAGGTTGGAATGATGAAATCTTTTCTGTATCAAATGAAAAACAAAAGAAGTTTATTAGGATCATAACACATCAGATCTGCTAGGTCGTCCAAACACGGTTCATTGGAGGGCCGAGATGAATGAGCGTCGCACACGTAATCCAGGAGTCGGCTGCCTCGGTTTGTCCTTCAGAAAGAGTCGGCTGCCTCGGTATGTCCTTTAGAAAGATACCTAGCCCCTATTTGTTAGGCATTATTTTATTGAAAGTGTCGTTAAAAACAAACAAATCAAACGCGGAGTAAAAACAATAACAATTACTTCATGATCTATTGTTTCTGATGTGCCCAGAATTGGACGATGCTAAAGCCAAAATAAAAGTCCTGCTCATGGTCAAAATATCGTCTCATTCAATAAACAAATAAATTGTGTGCTCCAGATAACTGACTCCTTTTTGTCAATAGTTACCTTAACTTTCGCATCTTAACAACTCGCCCAAGAAAAATGACACTTTTTCTCATGTTAACCGTGTGGTGCTAATGCAGTTTAAGAGTTTAAAAAGTATTCAAATGCTAGAGGGACTTCCATCTGTAAGTGAATCACCTTTTGCAAAGAGATCTTTAAACATTTGTGAAGTGTCTCGATGATCCAGTGCCGAAATTCGAACTGAAGCATCAACCCTAAATATGAAAGTGATCTCTCTCGATAAAACTATTGAAAAGGTTTTAATATATAAAATGATGGAAATATAGAGTGATGGAAAGGTAAATAATTTATAAAACAGTAGATCCCTTTAAATATATAAGGAGTCTTCGTATCATTTAATATACAATATTGTCTCTTATAAAATGTAGCCACCAAGGCATCCTCTAATGCATGCATATTTGCCTATTCATACTTACCTTTATGTTGAAGACTATATATATATATATATATATATATATATATATATATATATATATATATATATATATATATATATATATGCATATATACATACATATATATATATATATAGCTATATATATCCTAAAAACGAATATGTTCAAATGATAACACAGTATACCATAATGATTCGATTCCTATTACTTTCCCAAAATCAGTTACCTTGAATTATTTCTCTACCTCCACAACCGTTAAGGTTACGTGTCTTCAAAACATTAAAAAAAAGATTAAATGATCATGGTGAAGCTATCAAGATAAATACTGGATTAAACAAGGAAAACAAAACTTAACGGGACCTGAATAAGAGTCATGCAACAATAATATTCCAATTTTTCCCCATCAAGTTTTGAAATATCCTATTATAGATGGAGACATTAATCTTGAATACCTAACGGGTACGAGTAGTGTTATGTTCTTATGACGGAAACTGCTGCATGAAGTAGAATCATTACAATATGATTCTTACCTGATATGCGACTGTCTTAAAGTATGATCATGAGGAAAACAATATCAAAAGAGCGACGTTCATAATAGTACTCATACAAACGATATATTTTAATAATTAGTGACTATTTCTTCCAGCATTTAAAATGTTTTCAATATGTTTTAAGTTTTTAGCGTAAACATAGCACCAAGTAACAGCTTACCTATAAATAGTACATGAAAATGTATATTTATCAAAGTTTGCTGACGTTGTTGTATCACAGACTAGTTATTTCTCCACTTTTTATCCGAGAATTCATCAGGTGAGTTTGTATTTCCCTTCAGATTATGATACAAAGTGTAAAAAGCAATTACAAAATAATACAAACTTTCAGACGTTGATGCAAATTGTCTTTTTTGAGAATTATAACATGAAATAGAGAAGTGAGACAGAAATTGTTCAAGGCACAATGTATGTCAGCTACAGTGAACAATTCACGTGTCTTACAAAAGTGAAGCAACAACATTCTCGTCGATTTCGTTGATAACACAACTTATTCAGTGTTGTATACCTGAGCTTTTAACATTTCACGAACTTTGATGAAACCGTTTCCATTCAAGTTTCCATTAATCATGCGAGAGGGATCTCTGACAAATTCCCCATTGTGAACATAACTAGAAGAAGATGCCATGGAAAGAGAAGAGACGTGACTCTCCGAGACAGTGTCCGAGTTACCGAAGCCACTGTCATCTCGTGGCTTTTTCATGTCCGACATATACGTAGATCTGGGAGATGCGTTTTTCTCGTGCCTGAGTGACAAACGCACGATTTCCGACGTGTGACCACTTTTGTTCTCTTTTGGAAGACTGACATGAATTTTCTTCTGAGAATACAGTGCATCGTGTGCCATGTTATTTTCTACTTCCAAGAACCTTACCGAAGATTTAGGTAATTCTTCACAAGTCTTTGACATAGTACAGGACGGATCATTATATTCTGAATGTAACTCTGGCTCAGGCGCGGTCTGCGAGGGACTATTACTTTGACGTTTTTTACTGATGGCATACTTATCGGGACTTGTTTCTTTGAGAATTATTTTCACGTTGTTATGCGACAGCGGTTGCTCCATAGGCTCTTTAGTTTCGTGGGATATAGTTTGTGAATTGTTGGTTGCTCCTGTATCAGATAAGATGTCTGCAACGTCACTACAAAAATCTGAACCCACTTCTACATTGTACATATCTTCGTAATCACTCATTCTTGGCAACCGTATCTGGCCTTTACCGGAAGTGTCGTCATATCCTTCGTCTCCTTCTTTTTGTTTGTCTTGCCTTTGGAATAATTTCGTATGCAGCAAATTGACCTTTGATTTTTTCACTAATTTATGACTCGAATTATGCTTTTTATTTTCACTTGAGTTTTCCTGATTCAAACTGTTCAATGATGACCTATAATTCGTTGAATCCATGTCTTTATTCTCGTTTACAGTCCCTTTTTCTGCACAGTTATCATCCAGGCGAATGCTACAGTTCGGTGTCATAAGCATAGGTGTGTCCGATGGTGCCAATGATAGGAATCGGTAAAGTTTGAACTCTTTTGTACGTTTGTGATTTCCACCCGATCTGACAGGAGAAGACCTGACCATACATGATTTAGTGCTAACGCTTTTCTGGGAAGACGCTGATTTGTTATGGCCAGAAATCAGGGCTGGAGAACTGGTCGAGAGCACGGACAGCGCTCCGGTCTCCTGACTACCTATAGTCTGCACCGAAATAGAGTTTGGTCTGGAATCTCGATACCTCTCGGCAGTATCGTGTCTGACCCTTGATTCTGTCTTCAACGGAAATTCAGTCGATCTTTGATCACTTCGTGTTCCCAGTGAACTTCTGCTATGAGGTGTAGATTTCCTTTTCTGTACACTGTCACGAGGCGCTTTGGTCTGAAGAAAAGCGATCACCTGTTTCATATTAAGTTTGTCCGGGTCATGGTCGTTTATTGGCGTTGTACTCCGAGGTAACTGATTAATGTTAAGTTTGTATTTCTTCTTCGTCTGTGATTGATTCAAAACTGATGTTTCCCTGTAGCGCTGTAAATCCAGCTCCCCAGGAGTAGGAACACCGGCGCGACGATATCCGTTCTGCTTATAGAAGTATAATGAACTATTTCCATCTGGTGACCGATTAATGGTAGGTTTTGGCAACACTACGTAAGCTAGCGACTCTTCCCTTCTACCGCTCTTACTTTTTTTCCCCTTCAAATCAGAATTTACTTCCGATGACTTGAACGAAGAAGACGATGACAATTGGTCATTTAAGTTTTGCACACTGAATCGAGCACCTTTCATGTCATTCATGGTTTTGTTATTTTTCCTCCTGTCGTTTGCTGATTCAGCTTGCAATCTTTTCTCCGAGTCGTCCATTTTACTAAACTCTATACCAGTACTACTTTTCGAGACAGATATTTTAGACTCAGACTGGTTTCCGTTGTTTTCATTTGCTGAAGTTGCAAATTCTGAACAGCTTCGTGTCACAGCCAACACTGGATATTCTCGAACACCATTATGTTCCTTTACCGTAACGGGGTTTGCGAATCCCACGTGGTCCTTTGCTCTTGCGCTGTTACTAGAGAATGGCACAAGACGGAGAATCGCCGGTTGCCATGCATCCGTCATAACAACAGCAGCACTCATTGTACCTAATTCTACAAACAGACAATAATTTGTTGTTAAACATTCACTTCTGAAGACTTACGTCGGTTCATTCTGGTACACTTTTTTGCACAATTCATGCAGTGTATTTACCGGATCCTCATTTGTACGGTTTAATTTCACAATGAATATTGAAGAATTTCATATTTTCTGCACATGAAATTGATCAGTTTTGCAAAATAATTACTATACCACCTGCAAGGATCACAAAAGCTTGATTTCATCGAAATTGGTACATATTTGCACGATACGGACTTATGTAAGCCGATAGATCTTTCTTGCGTCGTCTGTTCTGCAGAACGTAGTCCTACCCGGTCAGGAATTAGCTGCGTTAACCTGAAAATCAAAGATACATATGGACAGGTTATTTTCGCCCTATGCTTCTCAAGTCCTTATTTAGAAGGTTGATACACTTTTCTCTACTGTTTTCAGTGTCTATAAAGACGATCTATTGGTGCCCTTATTTGAATCTTCAAGATAATTCTTATTGCAGTTTCAACGGATTATTACATTAATCATTGTGTCTATATGGTTGAATATTGGGGTTGTAATTATAAGCATGCATTTGAATATGGTATAAAGTCTTGTTCTATGAGTTCGAAAATTTAAGTTATTAACTGATAACTCATACACACAAACAGACTCGAACGTAAGACTATTGTGTGCAATGAAAATGGAACAT
This sequence comes from Megalonaias nervosa, assembly GCA_016617855.1. Taxonomy (NCBI): domain Eukaryota; kingdom Metazoa; phylum Mollusca; class Bivalvia; order Unionida; family Unionidae; genus Megalonaias; species Megalonaias nervosa. The sequence goes on along the minus strand of JAECUM010008103.1, from coordinate 19,191 downwards.
CCAAAACTTCCAATGTAACGTTTGGTTGAATCAAACTTTGTGTAATTAAAATATATAGAAAATCTCAAGCATAGTCTGACTTAATCCTGTCTTACCAATCTCTTCAAATTATCGAGAAATATCAGGTTATTCATGATCAAATGACACAATGCTTGGCTATAGTTGTGTCACATGACCACTGTATCATTTAGGTTACTATTGTTTTATATATATATATATATATATATATATATATATATATATATATATATATATACTATATATATATATATATATATATATATATATATATATATATATATATATATATATATATATATATATTGTGTGTTTAACTTTTGTCCATGATTGTATATTGTAAGGGTCATTTGTAAAGAACATATTACTTAACTTTTGTCCACGATTGTAGATTATATTTAAGATAATGATCATTTGTAAACAGCATTTTACTTGGATTTGAGTTTAAGAACCTTGGTTTTTTCCTTGGAAATTCCATTGTCCACCTAATTTTTGTCTTGATTTTAAGTTATAAAAATCTGTTTACTGATATTGAGGTTTAAGGCCTATCCTTATTTACAAAATTTAGAATCTCCTAGAACCAAGGTTCTGACCACGCCCTGGTCATCGTAGTGTGTCTTAGGTTTTCATATAAGGTTGCGATAAACAAAATTATTCATTCCTATTTTAAAACCAGTCTTTGTGGAATCACTTTAATGGTGCGTTCAGATATAATTTGAGAGGAATCATTATTTAAATAAGTCATTGGAAATACTAAATTGCTCATTGACTGGATTAACACTATTTTTAGATTAGTGTGAATTCATTCAAAGACATTCTGGATAACATCATTGTGATACATCAAGACTTTTGGTACATCGGCACATTCGAAATTCTTGGAATTCATTCGGAACACTCTATACTTTTGGAGTGTGATAGACTTTTTAGGATTATTTGTAGTTTAATTCATAAAACTGTAAGATCCTCTTAAATTTTCATGTTATTACTTAGAGAATTAAATAATATGTTGTTTTTACAAAACTTGTTAGTTTTACTTCTTTCTGTTACTTAGTTTAAGACCACAGAGTCGAAGCAGTGTACAGATTTATTACATATTTAAATGTGAGATATAGAAAATGATGAGTGAAACATTTTCAGATTTTTTAAATTCCTATGTTTTTACATGTGAAAATATATTCTTATATTTTCACATATGAAAAATACAAGAGTTCCCATAATACCATGGGATGCTTGATTGTACGTGTCTTTAGAACTTATATTTGCTGCAAGTAAAATGAGCCTTTCATGAGCTGGAACAGTAACTAGAAACTGCATTACCTTTCAGACATGGAAGATATTGTTTTTGTCGATAATATTTGACGCGCCATCGTTTGCTTCTTAACGTAGTTATGTCCCTTTAATAACCTTGCCAATACATTATATCCCGGTAGTTCCGTGTGCTGCATCGCTCAACGATCCATGGTAGTGCTTATATGGAAAAATGGGAACTGGTCTAGAAATGTGCGAACACTAGAGTATTCATAGATTTTGATGGCCGTGATTGGTTGATAACGAAAAGCAAAATTTATTTAAAAAGAATGCTTTGAGGGGTATCCTATTTGTAATTGAATAAAAGAAACATTATTCTATTGACGCAATTTCAGTCTTTGACTTGACTCTTTGGAACAGTAATTACCGAAATTAGCACTTAATTTTTTAGATGGAGAATCCAAAGCACATTTAGAGTACGTGTAGATGAAAATAATGACGCAGCTCATATGGTTTTCTCCACTGATAGATCTTGGTTTGAACATGAGTAGAAATTAAAAATGATTGAATTTTTTAGATGATGGTTTTTTTCATAGATTCACTAAGGGAATTGAATTAGTCCTCAATTAGACTTGCTTTTGGTCAGATAGAACAAAATAGTTTACAAATTGTCAGCAGTTTTATTTATTGCAACGTCACCATTCTTTCAAATAGCTGGTATCTGATTTATGGTCAGCCAATAGTTACAATTGAAACTGAGGTGAACTTACGAAAATGGTGCTGGGGCTGATGTGCTGAAGAGTGAATTAATCTTCAAAGCTTCGATTAAGAAGCATTTTGGTTTATAATAAAATGAACATCTTCTTTTCATGCATAAATACCGGGTATATTTCATTTGTGGTACAAAGAATGACAGTTTGATTCGTGGCTGCGTCACTTCAAAAATATAATGTGTTTTGTACCACACGATGAAATATACCCGGTATTAACCTAGAAAAAGAAAATGTTATATATATATATATATATATATATATATATATATATATATATATATATATATATATATATATATATATATACTATATATATATATATATATATATATATATACTCTCAGGGGTAATTGTAGTGTTACTTCCCATATTCGTATAACAAGATAAGTCATAAAAATAACACTTGACGATATTTCATCTCTCAAGGAAATACTTGCAAATATAATTTGTACTGTTATTCCTGCAACTTTGTGATTAAAAAAAAAAAAAACGGAAAAAAATTATTCGATTGTAATTGTGTGCAAGTTTTGCTTGCGTAGCTGTTTGTGAAGATACGTCATCTGTTCATTGTGACGTTATGGAATTATTATGACATGGTCACAACCACGGGCCAATTGAAATGTAATTTTGTGCTAGAAGCAAAACTTTAGTCACTTGGCGATGATTGTAAACTATGGATGTCGTTCTTCAGACTCATAAATTTTAAACGTTTCGATATCTTAAGTTTTTCCTATCAATAGAACAACCTATACTCTTGCACACACCACACACCATTCTGGTTTTGCAAACTCACTAATGCTACTTCGCTCTATGCAGTTAACCCATAAATACACCCGCAACTTTAAAGGATCTTGTACTCATGAAACAAATCTAACACGTGATGCATTTCCACGATTTCAGAATAGATGAATGAGACAGAAACACGTGTTGTAAAAACTGCTTACCAAGATCTCAAATGGCGAAAAATGCAATACAATTCCAAAGCTGTCGAATGTCACTTATTCATCCTTTAATACTTGCATCCTGTATAAATCGTCATGCATATCCTAAGATTTTTTAAACGGATGTAATGAGTGTTAGACAGCCAATCTCCGAGTCCCTTTGCCTGAAGAGAGTGTGAATCGTTTGAAACTGTCACATCGTTTACTGAAGGTGACTTTCACCACATCTTAATAAAATTTTTATAAATGGGTTGATAGATTTATGAATTGAAAAGACGTTACATTCATCAATTTACGGTCCGACATCTATTCTTTGTGTCCTCTGCTTACATTTGTAACCTGTTAACTCGGTCTCCAAATGTAGCGTTTATTCTATATTCGATCAATATTCTTCGAAGCAATTGCTTTTTTAGTGTTAAACCTTTAGTGTTACAGAGAAGCAACTGAGTACTTAGTGACGATAAGAGTTGATTGGATAGCCTTATTTCATATGTAAAACGCCCATGTCACGAATACGTGCCGTCTATACTCACTTATAAGCCTAGTCCAACTGCAAAATGCACAGACCCGGATCTGCCGTAGCATAATGCGCTAGCAGATCTGGGTCTGTGCAGTTTGTTAGGAGTAATCTGTAGAACAAACAACATAGACCCTGAACGGCAGGCACATTACACTACAGCAGATAAGGATCTTTGCTGTTTGACGACTGCCTCCACTTATAAGTGAGTACAGACGGTAACAGCAAAGCAGTATTGGTCTTTTTAAAAATACGATCAGCAAATAGTTTTGCACGATAAATCCATGATCTTAAAGTGAACATCTGTCTATACCAGCACTCGTATATATCGAACAATTTATGGGGTGTTATGTCTTATGATGTATGCAACAATAAAGCAATTTTAATATATTTTATCTTGTGAAGTATGCAGATTGAGACCAGATAAATCATGTGATTGTCCCCATATGTTTCACCAGAAAATAACTGTTTGTTTGCTTTTTATGAGGCGCTGTAGCGGACAAAAGCTGGTCCAATGAGAAAGTTGCAGTTGAAATTTCGATGTCGTATGTCGAGAAATCCAATATCACGTGTTGGATCAAATTGCATGTCCTTAAAAGTTCCATTTTCTAGATCGAGATTTCAGATTTTGTATATTGAATTATACAGTAGTGGTTTAAAGTTCTATTTCCTATGTCGACGTTTTACAGTGTATATTTTTAATTACACAGCGGTGGTTGAAATTTCAATATCGTATTCCGAGAATTCCTAATTCACACGTTGTATGTAACTGTTTGTGATGAAAGTTCCATTTCATATGGCGAGTATATATTTGTCATCTGTTAAATTTCACAGCAACGAGAAGCAGCCTCCTTGTTTAAAAATAACACATTCCGCTCACGAGAGCTACGTCTAGCGAAGAAATTCATAGTAATTCCCGACCTGTGAATGGTAACTTTCAAACTGTAAATGCATGAAATGTAAAAGCGCCTCATAACTAAATACACAAATGACGTATCTTAATACTCGATATTATTTTAGTTGCTAAAGTGGACATTGTGTAATGTTACTTTTAACACCAACAAATCATTTCACCATATAAAAATAACAATTCTGACAAGCACAATAAAATGTCAAACCACCGCTGTGTAATTCAACAGACACAATCTAAAAACTCAACATACGAAATTAAACTTTCAGCACAATCAATGTGATTCAACATGTTAAATTGAAACTCTCGACATATGACATTAAAATTTAAAACCAATTCAGAAGATACAATCTAAAAACTCAACCAGCGCTGTGTAATTCAACAGATGAAATCTAAATACTCAACATATGAAATGGAACTTTCAACATAAACGTTTTGAATCAATACGTAAATTAGGAATTCTCGACGTATGACATCGAAATTTCAACCACCGCCGTATAATTCAAATGACACAATCTAAAACCTCGACATAAAAATATAACTTTCAACCGCTGCTGTTTAATTCAACAATCTAAAATCTCGACCTAGAAAATGGAACTTCGAGGACAAGCATTTTTGATACACGCATGAAATTGGAATTCTGGACATACGACATTAAAATGTCAACGGCAACGTTCTGATTGGACCAGCTTTTGTCCGCTACGGCGCCTCATAGCTTTTCTACCAAACATTATACACTTTGGCAAGTTGCACAAGAGCAACAATGTTTCTCTTTTCTCTATTACACAATTTTCGTAGCGATACTTTCAATATTTATTACACGCCTGCAAAGTGTTACACGCCTGCAGAGTGTTAATCACCCTTATACATCCCATAAAACATGTTTTCACATCTTAATTTCGCTCCTAATCCCTCGAACTCATGACTGAAGTTTCGCATATAAAATATATTAGATTAACACAATATTTAATAAAAAAACACAAGATGTATTGACAGTTTTACAGATTTAAAAGACGTTACATAAATCAATGTAAGGGTATTGTTTTAACTCTTTGTATCTTCCGTTTATATTTGTCACGCACATAATTGCTTTTCAGACGTGGCGTTTATTTGTACCAAAGTAATATTTGTCTTCGTAATTGTTTATTAAGTGTTGTTTATATCAGCCACAGTCGTCACAGAAGAGCTCAAAACAGTGCGTACCCAGGAAAGCTTAAAAGTAGAGTGATTTATTTATGCTCTAAAACAATAAAGTCAAGAAATCGAATATATGACTATATGATTCGTCTCTAAGTTGAAAGATAAAGCTGTCGATTTTATTTACCACGTTGAGGACAAATATTGCATCTAGTCTCCCTCTTAAAATCTGGTAGACCTTTAACATTTTACAGTGTGGCAGTCTCGCTTGCTTGTCTTCTCTTTGCTTTTCTGTTTTTTTGGTTTTTTTTTTTTTCCTTGTTTTTTCTTCCTTATATTTGCGATCAACCCGTAATCCGTGAAAATAAAACATACATGAACATTTCATGCGATCAACCCTTAATCCGTGAAAATAAAACATACATGAACATTTCATGCGATCAACCCTTAATCCGTGAAATAAAACATACATGAACATTTCATGCGATCAACCCGTAATCCGTAATAATAAAACATACATGAACATTTCATGCGATCAACCCGTAATCCGTGAAAATAAAACATACATGAACATTTCATAAAGCTTAATACCACGCAGTTTAAACCGGTGAATAATGTCTTATGAACGGTAACTCGAAATTTAAATATCAGAATATCGTAAAAAGGAAAAAGTACGATTTTTTGAACGCGAAAATAATCCGCTACACAGATTTCAAAAACTAAAATCAAAAACGTGAATCTTCAGATCTTACGTTGCTCTTGCATACAATTTCTCAAAGAGTGATTTTATGTTTAACCTCATTCATTTCAGTAAACATTGGTTTATTCCAGGCTTCTTATTGCATTAAAATGTATATTTTAAAAAATTATGTTATATAATTTGACGTTGACTTGCATAACAACGAAGCTTGAGTTAAACAATCAATCCGTCAATCACCAAACCAACCAACCAACCAGTCATTACTTAAGGAAACAATGAGCTCTGAAAGCAACTTCCCCTCCTTTCCATTTGTAACAGGAATCCCAAATCTATGAAATCAAGAAATATTTGAACCTCCTGTGAAGAAGATTTATATAACATGTGATCAAATTATATAGTGGATTGGCAATTTTATGTATAAATTAAGACGTTTCATGGGCGTAGCTACCCCATAGCAATATTATGTAAATCACAGGGGCCCCATGAGTCCATCCAAACACATTTTTTTTATTTTTTTACACAATAGAAAGAAACTAGGAACAGGCTTTGTACCACTCACCAAATACTGTAATTAATAATACCCATTTACGAGTACAAAAGTATGGCGTTGGCATTTGATATTAATAAAAGCAAAGGCAGGGACCCATCGGTAAAAATTGCAAAGGGACCCAAATATCCTATCTACGCCACAGAGGCGTTTTATAAATCAATTTGAGGCTTTGAATTTGTACGTTGCCTGCTTACATTTAAGGCTTGCCAAATCGGTCTTTAAATGTTGGGCTACTCTGACAGAAGAAATATTCATCATCGTAATTGCTTTCTAAAAGGAGGTTTGTAAAACTTATTTTTCTCAAAGCAAAGCCCAAGATGTTGGGTGTACATGAAAGGATTATATTTATTTCATCTCTCCAACTTTGAATAAAGAAACCATAAATTTAATAGTAAAGTTTGTGTATTGGGAAATTGAATCTGTTAGCGTTTTTCACCATATTTCACGGTACACGGTAATATCTGCTGATCTAACAATATTTCGTTGGAAGTATTGCAAAAAAGTGCAAAGTATTTTCACTTAAATTAATATTTCAACCCCCTTTTGCCTTCTCCCTGACAACGGTAGGATTCGTGAACAGGCTTTACCTTTATCTCTCAATGAACAATATTTCATTTGAAGTATGTCATGCCATCTATCTAGTTGCCAAAAGCGTGAAAATACTTGGGCCTAGTTTATGTGGATTTCATCTTTTCTTGCACTTTACGACCGACCACAGAATTTTACCTTGCAAGTGCAGACAAAAAATGCACATGACAGACAAATCTACATGTAAAACAAATTTACTGCTTTGAATAGAAACAGGAAATGTACACAAATCAAAGATTGTTATTTTTTTTCAAAATGATTTGGGCAACCCCAAAAATGGCCATATAAAAGGCAAGTAAAAGTGAGCCTTCATAAGAAATGAAACATTATATTGTATTATACTATATTATTTATATTATATTATTGCATTTTGTTTCTGTTGTTTCCATTTAAGGTACTGGTAGCTCCTCTGTCACGGAGACTGGGTTACTAAGCGATAATTGTGCTGGACACGTAACGGACGAGTGGTGGGTGGGTGTCGAATTAAATAGGATCATCCTGGAAAGATTACCTTGGCCTGTCCTTAGGCTAGACACTTTACTGTAAAACAACAATTCTTTTTTCTTGGTCCGTCAGTAAATCCAATGAAAGTTACATGTTATGTTATCATAGTGACAATTACATGCATGTACCTAAACGTGGAGACAGCTCAGTATCAGTTGTTGTTGTGGGGTTAACGCCATTTTCAGCACAGTATAGGCTATACAAACCGGCCAGTATAACTGGCGGAGGAAGAACCGGGAAGATCCACAAACCCACGGGAAGCTACTGGCAAGCTTACTCACATATGCACATAGGCCGAGCCAGAGACTCGAACCTACGCGACAGAGGTGAGATGGCAGTGATCGGTAAAGACGAAAAATCTTGACCACTCAGCCACTCGGGGCCTCGCTTAGTGTAAGAGACCAACTGATACATGAGGCAGCAAATGGTTATAGAATGCATGCAAGGTGATATCGAATTATAGAAGGTGGTTTCTTTATAAACGATCATTGAATGTCTGAATTCCGCCATATGTTATAATTTATTTTAACACATTTAGTTGCCTTTTTCATCAAGTGTTCAGTGTTTTACTACACGTTCTCAAACTTAGATGGAAACCTTACCCCGCAAAAATAATGACGGTCTATACATCTGAGAGAGAGAGAGAGAGAGAGAGAGAGAGAGAGAGAGAGAGAGAGAGAGATGAACCTTAACGTTAATTAATATAAAACAGCCAAAGCATTCTAACCCAACTTCTTATTCGTACAAAATAGTAATAAAACTGGAATAAAAAATATTTACATTATATGAGATACTTACATACTTCACTGATATTCATAAATAATTCACCAACTATTTAAATTTATTTGTAATACATGAGGTACGCTGACGTATAACTAACCCATAATCAACACTAACTGTGAGAAAGGTCATCCTGAATTCGTGTAGTCTTTATTCAGTAGGAAGAAGTGACATTTTCAAAAGACCACTGTGTGTCAAAATATTTTATTAAGGATGACTCGTAGTTGGGTATAAATATATAGGTCCTTTGTTATACTAAGTATACCACACAGAGACGTAAGTGTGGTGATCTTATATTTTGAATGCATATGACGGCTTAGATGTCACACTAAATTAAATCAGGATCGCATGAGTAAGTGATTTATTTTCAATAAATTTTGGTAACTGGCACATGTCAGGGCAGCGTGTTGCCTTTAAGATTTAACATTTATCATTTTGCTTTTATTGTGTATATTTGATGTTTGTGGGCTCGGGGATGCAGAACTGATCCTGAGTGGTATACTCTATGTGATAAAAGACGACTAATGGAGACAGGAGCAGCGGTGACTCTGTTGTTAGCGTGCCGGACTCGCGACCGAAACGTTGCGGGTTCGAATCCTACTATTGGGTTGTCTGCCGTGGTGTTTCCTTGGGCATAAAATAACCTCCTCGTGCTGTTGTGCCGTAAAACACAAGATGAACTGACATATGTCTTTAATGCCCCTCCCATGCATAGATTGCGATGAGTTATGTCTCCTACTGTAGATCTTTACTGGTCCTGTTGACCAAGTAGGACTTGAACCATAGTAAGGCCGTATCATGAATGCCAAATACATGCTGGAGACGGTGAAGTAATATATCATGGTCCATAGTGTCAAATGCTGCAGACAAGTCAAGGAGAGTGAGGACTGTAATCTTTCCGCTATCTAAAGCAGAGAGAAGGTCATTGACTACTTTCAGAAGAGTAGTTTCAGTACTGTGGCAAGGGCGATATGCAGACTGTACATTGCTAAAAAAGACTGTTTGAATTCAGATGAGATACAAGTTGGGATAGAACAACTTTTTCTAAGATTTTTGACATGAATGGGAGATTAGAAACTGGGCGGTAGTTCTTTAAATCATTATGGTCGAGTGTTGGTTTCTTCAGCAGAGGTTTTACAATGGCAGTTTTGTAAAATGATGGGAATTCCCCAGATGAGAGAGAGGTATTAATAACATCAGTTAGTGCAGGCAATATTGGATCTAAGCACTCTAGCAGCAGTGACATCGGAATCGGATCAAGTTCACATGACTTTGGTGCACTCTTCATTATGATTGTACGTACCAAATCCATAGAGACAGGTTCAAATGCTGCTAACGGTTGCCGCTGAAATTCTGTATCGCAACTGTATGGCGACGACGAGTCAACTGAAATTGTGTTGTCAAGTTTATCTCTAATGGTTTGTACTTTGTCACGGAAGAAATTTGCAAACAGGTCCGGAAGGTCGACTAGAGAGAAGGTAGCTGGAAGTGGTGTACATTTGTTCCTTGACATTAGCTTGTTAGTAATTTCAAATAGCTCTTTGCAGCTGGAACTTTTCGTGATCTTAGTACTGTAGTGGGCTGATTTTGCTGCATGGACTATGTTTGTGACATTCTTCTTAGCGGCCTCATAGATCTGCTTATGAATAGAGAGTCTGGTGGAAAGCCAAAGCCTCTCAGCTTTATGGTGGTCTCTTTTAGCAGTGCGAAGCTGGTCCCTAACACTGCTACACCACGGAGAACACTTCTGAATTGCTACTCTGCACTTGGTTGCTGGGGCATGTTTATCAAGCAATGAACGCAGGCAGTTATCGAGTTGTTCTGCTGTAGGAGGTAAGCTAGTTGTTAGGTTTGCTTGGATGTAATGCATTAGTTGGGTTCTGTTTATCATACGGAGGTTTCTCTTAGTAGCGAATAAAGATGGAGGGTTGGGGACTGATACGTCAAGATGGCATATAATGCAGAGGTGATCTGATGAAAGTTCGTGGTACACGAGGGAGGACTGTAGCATATTATCATCAAGTCTGTAAATAATCCAGTCTAAAATGTGACCATGTTTATGGGTGGGTTGGCTAACTGACTGTTAGAGGTTGAAAACGTGAATGGAATCTAGGAGTTTTGATGTGCATGGGTTTCCAGGACAGTCAAAGTGAAAGTTGAAATCTCCAAGAATAATCAGGTTGCCACCTATCGAATTTCCATACTCCAGGAGATTCGGAAACTGCTCCAAAAGAGAGATTCTGTCAGCTTGTTTTTTCTACTAGGAGGAGGGCGGTAGAGGCAGAAAAAATGGACTGACCTTTGTTCCAGTGTGAGTGTAGTTTGGACTAGTTCAAACGATGTGTGGTAGAAACTGAAGGTTGTAGTGTAGTTAAGATGGTTGATCATGGAGTTCTTTGCGACGACAGCAATTCCACCTCCGCGAGAGTGGCGGGGGAACGACTTGATGGATGGTTTTTGTGTTTTATTTGTTTGTCTTGTCTATGTTTTGCATTTGCCTTTGAAAAAGACTCATTAAGAGTCGAAAGCGCTCACGCTAGTTAGATACTAGTTTTGCACTGTTCGTTGTCAGTTTATTGCATTTATCTTAATCAATCCCTGACACACGTGATCCCTTGCTGGATCACTCCAAATATTTAATGATGACATGAAAAAAATAGGGGATGGGAAAACAAGTATTAAAGTGACCTGTTGAAGAAAATTTTCTTTTTCTCGTCCTCAATGTCCATTAAATGGAACAAATGTCAAATAATTAGTGAAGGTCAGTCACGATATTTATTTGTACAAATTAGACCCTAATGGTGTCTTTGAAAGAAAAGCTCAATGTGATTCGGGGAAGAGATATTCAAATATTTCAAAAGTTTGACATCAACCACGACGAAGATCTGATCTTTCATGTGCCAAAATAACTCAATTAAAAGACAGTGTACACGTGGCCTTTATTAGTAACTGATCGATTTTAAGTCGTTCTCATAATTTGTATATTTATTCATGTTATCAGATTCGCTTATGCGAGTGAAATTCACATACTTCTCAAGGTAGATATAATTATGTGTTCTCAGTCAGTAGATTGAAGAAAATGTATATGTAAATATGGAAAGTCAAATATCTAGTACCAAGGTATGTTTAGCCAACGATGCGCAAAAATGAAGCAACCTTCTCTTATGACCAATGAGGAATGACTGATAACTGAATCTACCCTGTAATCTGACTGGAAATTTTCAAAGCCATCATTCTGCAGAAAGAAAATTATGCGGCCACCTGTATGCAGTCTTAGTCACTAGTTTGTTTGATTGAACACATCGTGCAGCTCTACCTGATGGATCTTGTAACCAACTCATTTTTGTGTTGAGAGAGAGAGAGAGAGAGAGAGAGAGAGAGAGAGAGAGAGAGAGAGAGAGAGAGACTCATGTCTGAAATTAAGCATTTTCATGAAACTTGCATTTTTCATCGTATGCTCAGAAGGGAAGGCCTTGCACACTAATTTGAAAAGTATCTATTCATTGTATATAAAGCGAATCATTGTCGTCAGAAACTCTTATTTCCTTCAGATACGACGATTATTTTGTACAACCACTGCCCACTGCGGTTGGCAATTTTTACCGTTAGTTGTTAGTACTTTTTGCATCGGTGGGGCGAACCACAATATAAAGCGCATTATTGGTCATCCTTTCTATCTAAAACATCTTTTTTAATAGGCCTGAAATTCTGCCTCTATGATAGAAATGCCAGGACAATACTAGTACGATGCATGTTCAAGGTGGAGTATGATATACAATTTTACTCTCTCAGACTTTTAGAAATGCTGCCACATTAATTTACTTGATAATAGGTAGTTAAGCACAGAAATGGAAATGCAAATATTTCTACAAAACGAAACTTCATGGCTACGAACATAACTCAGAATATTGTACGACATGTGTCCTTTTCGAACTTCGCTTTCAATGTGCAAATCTAATGGCATTTACAAGTGCTGTGTTAGTAATATCAGGAAAAGTGAAGCAAATATTATTGTTTTCAAAAACACGTCAAACAAGAGCCACGCTTCAAAAGGTAAAAGAACGTTTGCTATAAATATCTGGGTCTTTCTGGCACGGGAAACGTGACACACTTCAAACATTTCACACTTGAAAATTTGCTATTAACGTAATGCGATTCAGGTACCAGTAACTTGATGGGCACTATAAACAATTCAGTATTTGAAGAATGCCAAGAACCCTTTTATCCTGTAGTTAATATTTGAAATTATTATCAGCACTGCATAAAATGTCAGCCATGAATCGCATCTCATAGTTTGTATAATATCAATAAATATGCTTTTCTCCCAAGATGCTTATTTCCAGAAAACAATCATTCCACGTTGAGAAACAACAACAAAAAAAAAATGTTATTTAAGATCAATTACGTACAGATTTATTCTTCTTGCACATAGCAGGAATATTTAATAAGTTCTGAATATTAGAGTGCCGTACAGCAACGTTCTTTATTAACGAACAGTACGTCAATGTATCCTCTCAAAGTACTCCTTCATGCATCCCTACACACTTTCTTGGTTTGATTATCGTCGGAATTGAGTCAACAATCAATTGTTGCTAAATCAGGGCTGTATAAAAGATGTCGTAACATTTGGATGTTGTGGAGTAAGTAGATTGATACCTTGGGATAGTTTGCTTGTGTCCGGCAATCTTTGGAAACACTTTAAAAGGCATACAAATGTCAAGTGACACCAGCTGAGTCAACACAGGTACTTGCACGACCGGATCTTCAACATCGAAAAATAATGTACACAAAACCTCTCTTGACGGTTCGACTAAGTTTTTGTCCGACGAAAACTTTATTATTGTCTGTTCAGTCGAGTGTAAAAAGGTAAATCCATGTTTCATCACCAGCAAAAGTCTCATTTAAACGTTTCTGGTGACTCCTTTCATATTTGGCAAGTAGCTGTTTGGCGATTTCAACTCGAATCTTTTTTGTTTTGATCAGCAGTCAAAATGACCCATCTTGTACAAACCTTGTGGAGCTTCAAACGATTCTTCAAAATATTAAAAATAGCCCGTGATATAGAAATATCTTCCACAGTGTATCAAGCATCTTGCTCAATTGCTCCCTTCAAAGCGGTAGCTCCAAGTTCACCAATCGCTGACAACGGTCTTCTAGAACATAGGTCATTTTTCATGGATCAGTAACCGTCATTACAATAATGAAATTACTTCATAATTGTAGGATATCACAGAGAATTGCATTGGCAAACTGTATCAACTCTTAGAGGGTTATAATTAGCTCCAGGAACAAATCGAATCCATGCTGCGAGTGACGGCAACTATCGCCTATCTCGCATTCGCCAGAGCCCAAATCCACACAATTTATATTATCGCGACCGATTTTCATCGACAAAAAGTGATGCATGATACACGCTTTGGAGAAATCCCTTTAAAATTGGAAGTTTCTTGAGATGACAGCAATTCATGGTCTTTATGGGATCCCTTTTAATTAATGTAACGCCTTCTGTATATTCATTCCGTTAATTCTTCTAGCCACGGCGTAAATTCGGCGTCCAAATTTGTTTTATTTACGTTGGTGGCGTACGCTAAGTTTACTTTGATTTATCCTTGAATCAGTTATGTAACCAGCCATTGCTAAGTTAGACTCGTGCCAGTTTCGTGGCTATGGAAGACCAAAACTTAACAAACCAAATCAGTAAACTTCTCTGAAATTAAAGAAACAAAAAAGTAGTTCGAATGGCTCATCTTATTCCGTGAATGAAATTGTGTTTAATCTCCCCACAAAATCGCTAAGCCTTTCTTATCTCTTACTTGAGTTTTGCTGTGTTAATCCGTACTCAAATTATAAAAATACAAACAAGCCTCTCATAACTTAATCTGAATCGAATCTTAGGGAGGACGTTACGTCATGATATTTGTTAGTAGGCATTCTATTACAATCATACTATGCACTAGACGTATCGGCATTCTATTACAGTCTTACTATGGACTAGACATATCAGCATTTTATTAGTCTTACTATGCACTAGACATATCGGCATTCTATTACAGACTTCTTGTACACCTGACATATCGTCATTTTATTACAGTCTTACTATGCACCAGACATGTCGGCATTCTATTACAGTCTTACTATGGACTAATCATATCGACATTCGTGCAGCAAAGTGACAACGTTTACTAGCTAGTTTTCTTCTGCAAACGAATTACCAATCGATGTTCAAGTAACAGACACATAAACCTAGATTGTCTCAATATGAGGGGAATTGAACGTCAGGAAAATGTGCATACGATGGTTGATTTTGATTGACGATATTCAACAAACCAAGATAGATAATCTCGTCCCTTCTTACTCGTCTACCACTGGAGTTTAGTCAGGATTTGCATGTATCATCATCAGCTCCAAAGTCCTTTTAAAGACTGTTTCATATTTCCCTCTTTTTCTCGTGCATTTTGACCCTTGGTAAATATTGGCAACATCTGACAAGCAAGGTAACATAAAGAGAAGTATGTGATATTGCAAATGCAAATTACTGATATAACTTCTCTTGTTTCCTTGAATATAAACCATTTGTTTCATTTTAAGTCAAATATCCTTGTTATCGTTTTTAAATTAAGTCAGTCTTTCTTTGTTTGAATGTCACAGTAACTGTACTAATTCCAGGATTCCATTGTAAATATATTATTAATGCCCCTATGCAACATGATGTTAATCTGCAGTTAGTTGTGCCATGGACTATTGAACACCTGTTTCATTACCTGTATCTTGATCCACATAGAAAACTTCTAACATCTTTATGTCTTTATATATTCTTTGGTATTGATGGCAACAATAATAACTCTGGTACTAGCCATCTCCCAAAACGTTTCAAGCCAGTTGTTTTTGATGGGAGAGAAGACTTGATCAGTGGTGCCTTGCACGTCTTAGTAATTCGTTCCCTTGATTTGACAATGACAGGTATCAAACGCATGCCTTGTCTGTGCTTTCCATTTCTGGCAACCCAAGCATCTTACAGTGTAATAGTTAATGTAACAGTTCTTCAGCCCTGACCATTTCCTATGCTTGTTAGTAGCTCATCGTTTTGTCTAAAGAGTTCCCATGCTTTCTTGTTGTATCCTGCTAGATGAGAGTTGTGTTGCGACCAGCTGGTGCAAGCAAATGTCTAGAATTTTCTAGAACAGTGTTCATGTTCATTTTACAGATCTCTCAGATAATTAAATATTTCAGGGCTTTGGATGTTCCATTTTTCACCCGAGGCTGCCTGTCGTCATGCGATTTTGCATTTGAGAACAACAAGAAAATAAGTACATACTTCTAACTTCCTGTGATCAATACACTGTCAGCATTGTTGTTAATACAGTTTAAGATTGTTCCGCCATCTGCCTAATCTGGATAAACTTGTACTTGACTATCATAACCCGATCATGCTTTAAGGACAAATACATCAATATCTTGAAGTGACTTAGTGACCGTTTATCCCCCAAAGCGTATTCTAGTATATCATTCTCCCTGTCTTACGGAATCAGCTGTCTGATCGAGTTTAAAAGGAACAAACATATATTCATGTTTAAAATCAATTTAAGATCCTCTACACTTCCAGCTTTATACTTAATAAGAATGCATTTACGAACGCTTCTGTATACATTGAAGCGTTTTACCTTTCAATGGCATATTGCTGTTATTGTTGTTTTATTTCATTTCGAAGAGAAGTTTGAAAATGTGGCTGATGTATTCTCTATAATCAAAGGGTTTTAAAAAGTGGCACGCTTCGTTTCATTCGAAAGTGACATTAGTCATTTTTATACAGAGCAGTTGATTGTTTGTGGTTCAACGGCAATAATATGAGTAGCGTGTACTAGATTTTTCATTGCCCTTGTTTGGAGAAATAAAGCAGATTCATCACATTGGATCCCTCAAGTGTCCCCAGTTTCAATATCTTACTTCACCACTCGCTCATAACCCCGATCATTCTAGACAACGTAGAACATGAATCCTGTATTTGCAACGTGGAACGTCTTGCTCAGGGTTCATGGTGTTTGTAGTTGGACTCGATTTATGCGCGAATCGACTTATGCGCGAGTATATACGGTATTCCCTTTAATGTCGACGACGTGAATAACGTTGTTTTTTTCCCCCTCAGGTAAATAACCACTTTCTATTTAAACAATTGTTTACTCCGATACCTCGCGATGCCAGTGAACAAATAAAAACATGTAGTTTCTACAGAAATGTCAGTGAAAAAAGCAAGGACAATGACATTTGATGAATTTGTAATTAGTTATATGTATTCAACACAAAATACTGGTAGATGCCCCATCTTTATGAAGCAACACTAATATTAAATCGGACTTTGATTGCAAGCTTTAGTATTGTCCCCAATATGATCAAAGACAACATCGTTAAGGAGACTTTGACCGCCTTGTTGAAGGTCATTGCCTAGTAAAAATACAAACTCCCAAACGAAGTCGCATGCGAATTCATGCCTAAGATTTGTTACATCTGAAGTACTTGGTACCATAAAGTCTGACGATACGTCATCGAGTCAGTCAAAAGCGTTCTGTAAATGTTTGATTACTCGGATATGAGGGTCGAACAAACAATTGTATTTGGCGATACCTGCTGTTTATATTGACAGAGAAATTAATCGTATAGAGTAAGTTAGGCATGTGTTTTCGTAACGGAAACTGCTTTATCTTTGTTCAAATAATATTCTCCGAACAAGATAACCCAAGTTTAGAGTCAAATTACATTATTTAAGTACAACATAATTCTAACAACGAGTTTATTGTATATGGACTTACCTCGGTGGTAGAAACAAAAATCTCTTGTACTGAATTTTTTTCAATTAAAATGGAACCACAGTATTGGAACCTGTTCGTAATGTCATCTACCCACCTCGAAATTTGTACTCCTAACGAAAAATCGTCCCGCTGATTTTATATTATTTCAGTACACTGTGCGATTTTTCTCTTCTCTTAATTTTGTGCGGCTTCTTGTCGTTCCTTATCTTATGGATTGCCCTTATTCAATAGATTGACCATGACACCGAGGAAAGGTCGCACAGAACTGCCAGAAATAAGAGAATCTAGGCGCACTGGCTCCGATTTTTAAGAGAACCAATGTTTATATTTATTATAGATAGGGCAGTGAACGCTTTAAACAGACTTGTGTTGATTTAGAACGCTACATGCAAAGTTGTACTGAAAGTGGATTTGTACCACAAACAAATAAATGTAAGACATTTATGTAGAGGAACCCAATGACATTTTTCTTGTCTTTAACTATTGTTGTTTTGTTGTTTGCTTTGTTGTTGTTGTTTCTTTATGGTTCAAACGTTATTTTTTAACTTCTGGTCGAAGTGTTCTAGTATAGGAACGTTTATCGTACCTTAACAGTCTTTGTTGTCTCTCTAAGAGGGACTGTCTTGTTAGGCGAATCACAATTTTGGGGGCGGGGGGGGGGTGTTGTTTGTTTTTCTTTTATATAAAAGTAAAGTCACTATAGACTTGAATCGCTTGATGTTTAAGTTCATTCTTTCAGCCTTTAAATGGCTGAAAATTTAACAGTAAGCGATGATGATGATGATGATGACGCATCAGAGGCACAGTCAACTGTTTTCCTCAAAACCTATCGGCCGCATAAAGCTATAACTACCTCTAAGATAATTCCAGTGACAACGGGTACCATGACAACGGGTACCACTTGTAATGTTCGTACACAAGTTAGAGCAGGTCTTATCCCTCACCATTATGAACGTGCTTAATGAAAATCCCACCATTATGAACGTGCTTGATGAAAATCATACCATTATGAACGTGCTTGATGAAAATCCCACCATTTTGGACGTGCTTGATGAAAATCCCACCATTACGAACGTGCTTGATGAAAATCCCACCATTATGAACGTGTTTCATAAAAATTAGACATCAATCTTGGATTATTAACATAACATAATCTGAAAAGGAAAATGCCTTTAATTCCTCTATACAAAGTTCATATACACAAAACAACTCCAAATACATAGATCTGAATTACAGTCAGTAAAATCGACCAGATGAATATCCCAATCGATGCACCATTGGCGATCATTTATGAATACTGCCTACAAATACAGCCATTATTGTTCAATGTGAAATGTACGGTCTTGTGAACAAAAATGTTATTGCAAACCACATAAAAAGTACCTCAACATTATAGAGTGCACTGATTTCTATATTTAAATACTTATGAGTTTTGAGATGTTGTTGTTGTTGTTGCTGCTGTTGGAATATGATGTTTCTTATAAAACCATTTATCCAACAGACTATATTTAACACAAAGTCTTAACTTATCATACCAATTTGATACGTCCACTTTCATTTTTGTCATTTCTCCAAACGGTCACCCAAAATATATTGTTTTAATTCAGCTACTAAGCCTATACCTTAAAAAACGAATAAAGTTGCCTGTTTTCATTTTACGTATATCCTAATGTAGTCTCTTTCAATTTTCACTGACGCATTATATATATATATATATATAT